>VDFB02317413.1:0-67520 GCA_007258455.2 Sequoia sempervirens | reverse complement strand
GAAAATAAATCCTATAGAATAATTTCTATGAAATGACAACTTTTCTTGCAGCTTTGACAACTTTGCAACTTTCTTCAATTTTTCTCTTCAAAGGATCTTCCACCTAAAATATGGAATCACACATCAAAGAGAAAAATATTGTTTATTAGGTGAATGGGGGTTTTCCTTGGTGAAACCCCATTTTGGTAATTAAACCTTGAAATGAAACAAAGTAGCATGAAGGAATGATGAATGAACAAGCAATGTCACAACTCACCAAAGCCTTATTTGAACCTTGGATTGTAGATCTACAACTATCATGAAGTGGCTTCAATGGATGTGGATCTTGATCTTGAAACTTGATTTGAAACAATGCCTTTGAATACGTGAATAGATCTTAAACTCTACATCACCATATTAGCTCAAACAACATGCATGATGTAATAAATCTTTGACATGATAATGGAATCTTGGTTGCTGCAATAATTCTTCAATAATCATGCCCTTGAATGTGTTGAAAATTCTCTTGAAGTCACTCTTTATCATAAACTCGCTATCACGAACTTGCTCATAAAATTGCTAGGTGAAACATAGTAAAATGATCTCTTATTTATACATATCTTAACATTAATTCCCAAAATTCAAATATCACAAGCTGACATGTGAATACATATTTGAAATCATTGAAAAACCTCCAAAAAAATATTTTGAATTAGGGTCCTAGGTCTAAGTGAGGACCCATTCGCCCTATGGCAAGTGGGTCCTAGGTCACCTAGGACACACATTGCTCAATGTTAAACATTATGTTATGGCATTTATGAATGTTGATTTTTATCCTTTGGAAATTGCAATTAATTAGGCTTGGATTTTAATTAAAGGGTCCAACTAAGGAATAATTAACCTCAATTAATTGATAAAACCCTAGATTAGTGTGAAAGTGTAAAGGTACATCTTATAACACCAAAAATAAGACACAACTAGTCTATTTTAATAAATAAGGCCTTAAACTCAATGTGAATATGTAAAACATATTACAACACTAAATTAAAGCATCATTAAGTTCAATTTATTATATATTATTTATTCCAAATTAAGTGTGAGAAAGGGATACTTTTTCCTACACTACAAGGAAAAACCACGGTGAGGGTTAACTCATAATATATTATAACCAGATATAGTATATTACAGAAGTGCTCACTACCCACAAAAAAATATAAAATAAAGAAGGTGGCACATTACCTATTTTGAACTATTACAAATACATCTACAATATGTAGGAATATAGTTCCAATGAAGCACAATAATAATCTTCACACTGATCTGGATCAATGCTCTACTTTGCTCTGCATTCACACACCTTACAACTCAATTTGTACTACTCTGATAAAGTTCACATCAAAAAATTGTTCATCATTTCTTTACTATGATCTCTATCTCCAAAATAATCCAACATATATATGCACATCAAGTGTAATGTCAATTAGGTCGGCGTAATTGTATGTAACACACAAATTCAACTTGTTAGACCCAAAAAAAATTCTCCATACTTCACGCCACAATTAGAAATTCAAAACTTCTTAAAATAGGTCAGCATGGACCTAAAATAGATCCCATATAAAGGCTCAACACATATTAACCCTTCACATACTCACTAAATGTGTTAGGTCAGCACACCATAGGACCTAAACAAAAATATTTCAACTGTTCATCTAATTCGCAATATGTGGACCTCAAAACACTATACCATCTGGAATTCAAGCTCAACTGACATCTAGAAACTTATCTTCAACACCGCAACATTAAAGACTCATCCATGGAGGAGTGTGGAATCTCCCACACAAACACACTATACAAAAAATGACTATGAAATGCTAGATCATACTCTATCATTAATATCTCTCAAAATACTTCACCAACCAAGATGAAATATTGGATTTAGATGCATCTATCAACCACTCAAATTAGGTTAAAAGCGTAGAGAAAAATATTCCTTTGTGGAGTGGTGCGGATCGAAAAATGATACACTGTTACACTAAACTGGTAGTTCTAACACTTATTCAAATTTCCACACAATTGATCTTTCCAGACCAAATCTTCTTGCATAAATGACTTCCTCAGCACCTAAAAAATCTATTAGGATAACCCAAAGTGATATGCAACAGTGTTGACATCAATGACAACATTGTATTACATCGTTATGAACCTTCTCCATGCTCATGTTTCCAACTAACATCATCAATGAAAATCTCCTCAAACTTCCAACACCTTTACTAAACCATATATCCCAAAAATCATTACTACATTTTCCCCTTTGCATTCTTGACAATTCTAATTCAAGTTAAATGTAAGATTTATGCTAATCTAAGTGTTAGTTGTCACTCAATAAAGTCTAACAAAGAGATTTTCCAAACCTAAGATACCTAATATAAGCTAAGAGGAAGGTATCCCCTAATTCTCTTCAATAGGAGGGAAGTATTAGGAGTTGATTATCCTTATAGTTTCACTTAGCCCCTTACTCACCTAGCCAAAAATATTAGGGCGTAAAATTTGTTAATACACACACACGTCTCTATGTGTGTAAAATTAAATAAATGAAGAAAGAAAGAAAAAGAAAATTGTTGATATCCATACTCTTGAATGAAGAATAGTTTAAAATAAACACACACACATGTATTTGTGTGTGTAAAATAAAATAAATCAGAAAAAGAAAAAGAAAATTTTTGATGTTCATACTCTTGAGTGAAGAATAATTTAAGCTCAAATCTACAAGGATTGCATCCATTAGAGAAATAAAGAAAATTATAACATACGCACACACACAAGTTAGGTAAGAATAGGATTCTTGCTTGCTTCCTAGGGACATATTTTGTTGAGGAGCTAATACTTTACCTTAGGTTCAACTTGTCTGTATTTCTTATCTAAGTCTAAAAGGTACCAATAAAATTTGGTTACTTTTTGGGTTAACAACTAATCTAAGTGGTAAATCTAGTGAAGGACCAGTCTTTAGCCTTTTGTAAGATTCAACTAAATTATTCTATTTCTTCCCCATTCCTTCATGATTCCCTAATAAATCCTATCTTGGAAGTTTAGTGGGTCACCCTATTCTAGTCAACCTATAATCTTGTAGAGAAAAAATTCTACTAAAGAGCAACCATAATGTTAATTTCAAATGAAATTTATATAAAAACAAACAATAAATCATGTCATGCCATAGTGGCATACTTAAAAAGTAATAGAGAATGTGTATATATTTAATTATATATAGTCTAATATGTCCATACCAAGTTCACGTTGCATCCATCTCATATATAAAAACAACTAGAAAAAGAGCATGATATAGTATCATACATGTACAAGAATAAACATTTATGAATAATTAAACATAAGTTATATAACCATCCATATCCATAAGAGAGAAGAAAAATAAAATACCTCAATTCAAACTATGTATAGAATGCTACAAATCATGATCTTTGCAAATAAGTTCCAAGTGTCTATATGTCAAGGTACAAGTTGCTCCATCAAGTGAGCTAAAAGGGAAAAGAGGGCACACAAGAATCTGAATCTCCCCATGTAAGAGGTAGCTAAAAATATTTGGAGAAATAGAGAAGTAGGAATCCTAAATAAATTGAGGTTAGCTTTGGCCTATAGATCCTCCAATACTCCTACTCCATTGACTCCAATTATTTTCCATGTTGGATTTCTTGGGAGTCCTCTAAGAGTGTCCCTTTGAAGGGACTTGTGTGTGAATTCATTCGTGTGATTAACCTAGTGTTGTAATTTATGATTGATTATGTGTCTATTTGATAACCTTGAGGTTGGTCATCTCTCATAGCATAGTGATCTTTGCCTCGTGTAATAGCTGTAGTCCTCTAGGATGTTACATTTTGTCTAGCATGTTAATTAGGAGCAAGGATATACATATTTAGACATGCTAAGGTATGCACCTATGCATCAACCAAAGTTACCTCTCTACCTTTTCTTTTGGTAGGGATTAAAAATTAGAAGAAATAATAATGAGGATTAAGAGGTGGATTAAACTAATTAATCAGGGATTAATTAACTTAATTGGGATTATAGGACTTAGTAAAATAAAGACTAAGGTTGAATTAAAAGAAATTAATTAATTAACCTTTGAGGAATGGAGCGTTAATTAAATATTTAATTAAATATGATGATGGAGAGGAATTAATCAAATAAATAATTTAATTAATTAAGAAGCATAAGGATAATATTTAATTTAATTAATTATGGAATGAGGAGTCAATTTAGGATGTCTGCAGGCATGACCTAATAACAAAAGGTGCCCTAAGTAGTGGTAAAGGTTGTTTTATATTGATCTTTAAGGGTAATTCAAATATTCTTGTATTTGGAGAACCCATCCATGAGGTATATCATAACATGCCTTGCTATGAGGTCGATGATCATATCTATGTTTGGAAGTGGAAAATCATCATTGGGACACACTTTGTTGAGATCTCTCAAGTTCTTACAAACTTTAATTCCTTTTGGATTTTTCTAATAGGGACAATGTTGGAGATCTAATTTGGATAGTCAATTGGTCTAATCAATCCAACCTCCAATTGTTTCTTAAGCTTTTATTTTACTAGCAGTGTGACCTGTGGATGCATCTTCTAAAGTTTTTATTTTATTGGTTGGGTGTTGGGATGTGCCATTAGAAGGTGTACAATGAGAGAAGGATCTAATCCTAAAATATTTACATAGGACCAAGAGTATTTATTTAGACATCTCTTAAGAAAAAATATAATGGTTTCTAGTTCTTCTGTCAATATTCTTACTGTAAGATAGGTGATTTTTGGATCAATGTCAATACCCAAGTTGGCCTCTAATGATTCTTCTACCAAGATTGATGATTGATTATGCCACTGTGAAGATGTCAAGGGAAGGTTGTATTCCTTGTCTATTGGTGCCTTAAAGAGGTTTTCATTAGTAGATATTTCATTTTCTATTTCTTTCTCTTTTGCATCCAATAGTGCATCTTAGAGATATTTTCACTAGGGGACTTTATTTTTTTTATTTTTGCACTAAGGAATTAAACTTGTTCCTCAAAATGAGCTATTTCATCAAGATATATTATAAAACCTTGTTTGTGCTCAATTGTTGGAATGCTATCATAGAGCCCCATGAATTCAACTATAGCTTCATCATTTTTAACATGTCTAAAGACACAGGCTTGTTTTGGTCCCAAGTAATGAGCCCTTAATGAATTGGGGGGGGGGGTCAAGGTAAGTTTAAATAATGGGAGTGATGGCACAATTTTCATGTCATGAAAAAGCAGAGTGAATTTGATGGAGTCTTCAAAGTTCTATCCTTTGATGTATTTAACAATGAGAAAGGACCCCAAATTGTTAGAGGTTTCATTGGATTCTAGGATATCTCAATTAATGATATATATCCTAAGCTAAGTTTGTAGTGATTAAATTTGATGGTGAGTGGGTTAATGATTCCTTGTTCATGGTGTTTTGGGACTTTGCCTTTGTAGCCCTTGTTTTTACATATTTTGAGTGCTTTTGGACAAGTTTATTCCATAAAACATGGTGCATATTCTTCATCTTCATATAACTATGAACTTATATCATTATTCATAATCTCATCATTCAGGAAACCATTCTAAATAAAGAAATTTGTATCGTGCATTAGATGACCTATGGATCCTTATTGGTATTGTGTCCAAGTTTTCCATAGGATCATGGATAAATAGGGAGTCAAGCCACATAGAAGATATTGTAAGTCTCATACTCTCCATGTCATTTTTTGATGATCTTGACCTTGATTTGAGAATTGGGATTTATGGATGTTGTTGATGCCAAAGTGGCAATATCAACATAGGATGAGGATGGCAATGATGGAGATGGAATGTAAATGGCATTGTTGGAGAAGGAATGGGATTAATGGGATCTATGCTAGAGATCTATTAAAAGAGGCAAGGATTGGTAAGAATTATGATTTCTATGCCACTATGGGAAAAATTAATGCATTAGTGGTATGTGGATGGAATGATCTACATGGCATGAATTCATAGGTGATTGAGGAGAAGGTTGTAAGGGAGCTCATGGTCAATACTTTGGAATATTATTTGTTGTAAGGAAAAGCCCACCTACATTGGAAGCCAAATGGAACCTTTTGATTCTCTCTTTGCATCATCATAAGCTCTAGCATTGATCTTCTTTTGTGGTTCTATGACATCCTTAGAATATCCTAATTGTTTGATAAGTTTATATGTACAAAGATTTAAACTAGGCTTGCTATCTATCAAGACTTGTTTGACCTTATATTTATTTACTATAGATTCTATATGGAGTGCTTTGGTACGGGGTGGATTAGGAGAAGACATATCATTTGGACTAAATGAAAGTTGGTAATAGGTATGAAGAGGATAAGTCATCCTCTAGGGCTTAAAATTGATTTGGGTTGATATCATTGGGGACTTGTGTCTCCCTTGAGGTTTGGTCCAATATTTCCTTATGAATAAGTAATGATTTGAGAAGCTCTAGGATGGATATTTATGTTGGAGTCTTCTCAAGAGTTTCTAGGAAGTTATACTAGGTGAATTTTTGGGAGGATGAGGCTTCTCAGATGGTAACTTGACCATGCTTGGTGGTGATGACATAGTTAGAATTTTTATATTGTGATGGTATTGACTTGTGGATAAGCTTCTTCAATATGAACCACTAGAAAATCATATGATGTGGATGCCTTATTTATATTGACATCATTTGTGTGGCTATTTTAGGATGAGACTATGTTTGATGTGGACGGCTAGTTTTGATCATACTTTTTGAAATGAATCTTGATATATGCCTAATTACTCACTAAGTGAGAGGGATATATGGCCTTCCATTTCGATCTCATTGTGATTTATGAGATCTTGGATGTGGTTCTTAAGTTTCATGCATTTTGAGAGAGTGTGTCATTTAATGTGATGGTACTTATAATAATCATTCTCTCTATATTATGTAGGTTTAGGTGTTTTATTGTCAAAAGGTTGGGTATTTGGAAATTTTATTAAGTTGTCTTGATTGAGTTTTTGAAATACTACTTTGATAGTTCCCATAGGAAGTGTATTTATATTTTGGATTAGGGGGTTTTGGTTGTCATTTGGGTATTGAAACATGCACTTGAATATTTAAAATATTGGAACTTGTTTGATCTTGTGTTGTTTGTGTAGTTTGAATAAGATTAGTGTTAGTTACCCTGTCATTGATAACAGTTTTGTTCTTAGCCCAAAAGCATGATTTATCATTGGTTTGGTTGTTGTTATCTTTGTAGTTGTTCTAGATTTTAACTAAACCTTTAGAAATGAGGTCTTTCTCAATAGTAACCCCTTTTCCAATAATTTTGTCAAAAGTTGAGACATAATGGAATTGCCAGTAAAAGGCTATTTTGGGATTAATATTTGTGATAAAACTATTGACAAGTTACTTTTTTTTGTATTGTCCATAATAGTGAGACTCCTCCATCATTGAAGGAAGGAAGTAAAAATATCATTGTTACAATTTTTTGAATTACAAAGATTAAGCATATTTAACTCATGCTTGAAATTATATGATAAATGGATTATGAATTTCTCAATCAATTCAACAAAAATATTAAATGGATCCATGTGGTAGTTTAAAAACCATTTGAGTGCTTTTCCTTTCAAAATTTTAGGAAAGCATCTCATAAGATACATGTCATTGTAAGCAACCTCATGGCATGCCACAAAAAGTTCCATGACATGATCTTGGTGGTCTCCTTTTCCTTTATATTTGTCAAGTTTTGGTACTTCAAAATTATGAGGGAAAGGTACTATCATTATTGATCTATCAAAGGGATAGGCACATAGTTCTTCAAATTCATATGTTTATTTTGAGTTAAGGTCCTTGTTTGTATCTGCTTGAGCATATCCTTTATCTCTTACCACTCTTGGGCGAAGGGATTCCAAAGAGTTGGATTTGCGGGGGTGAAATGGTTTGGTATTTTATAGTAATTTTTGATGGGTGGATTGGTATGTGTTTATTGATGGAGTGTGTTGTTGTTGATACAATGGTGATTGTAGATAGGTGTATTGAAGTGTGTTCATTGGTGGAGTGTGTTGTTGTTAATGCAATGGTGGTGGTTGATAGGTGGATTGTAATGTATTTATTGGTGGAATATATTGTTGATGGGACAATTATTGATTGGTGGATTGAAGTGTATTTTTGGTAGGTGGATTGAAGCGTCTTTGTTGGTGGAATATATTGTTAATAGGATGGTGGTTATTTATAGGTGGATTGAAAAAGTGTTTATGAGTGGAATCTATTATTGATGATAGCATAAGTGGAATTATTTTATTATCTACAATTCCCATTAACTAAAAAGTGAATATAATATGAAATTGATTGTTAAGAAAATAATGGGTAAATATCCCTTAATAGTTTAAGTTATATCAATTACTAAAATAGTGTTACATAGAATACTTAAGATAAACTTTAGGGACTACATGTAATTCTAAATAGTGTTATTATGAGTTGAGTTTTAAAGAATTAAAATTGAACATGACCAAAGCTATATAAAAATGATTTCAATTATATAAAAATAGCACTTTTCTCTCTCTCATTTTGTACTCATTTTAGTGTCCTCAATTTTCAAGCATTGCTTAAATTTTTTTTACCTCTTAGAGCTTTAATTGATCCCAAACTTGTACTCCATGTGTTACACCCCATTGTTGATTTACCTTAATTGTCGTGGAAAGGCTATTGTGAGTCGTGCCATTCATTGAGGCTTCTCCTGTAGGTTCCCAATGGAATTTCAAACTGAATTTTAATTATAATCAACTTAAGGTAGTCATGGGTTTTGGATTTGAATAGACTTAGTCAATGCTAGTTCCATAGGTGAACATTTTAAATTGTATTCTTTATTCCTTTAATGTGTATGCAAGATTTTACAGGAAAGGAGGATTCGAGCCTCCAGAATAGGCAACTAATTTCTATTATTGGCAAGAAAAATTTAATGAGAATACGAAAAACTGATTCGATAGAAGGAATAAGTAATTTCTTTGCTGCTTATTTCTCTTGATTACGAGAATAGTATTGAGATATAGTTGGGCGTAGAAATAAGGAGAGTTAAGCAAGAGTTTTAAGAAATTTAGTATTGTTTCTTTCTCTTGGGCACATAGACTAGGAATTGAATATAAGAGTTTCATAGTTGGAAGAGAGAATTAGTTATATGACTAGCATTTGCACCTTAAAGAGAAATCAAGTTGAAAGTTGAAAGCTAAAGATCATCACGTATTTGTATATGAGCGTGTCTAGATGCAATGTGTTACGAGTTTTAATTGCATGTGATTGGATTAAACAATTAATAATAAGTGCTAAATAATGAAATAAAATAAGAAACATTTATAATAAAAAAACATTTATATAAGAATAACTAAATTAATATATGAATAATAATTATTACTAAATAATATATGAATCAAGTTAAAAAATAAAGATCACCACAAATATTTATTTATTATTATTAATAATGATTAATATTAATAATCAAATTAATTAAATTATAATTGTTTTAATAACAATGATTAACACCTTTTATTAATATTAGCATTTCTAAATATTAGTATTTCTAATAAAATTGAGGTGTTTTAAAACAGTGGTAATTTTTTTTTAGGTCAGTTTAGAATATTATTATTTTATCCATTCAATATTTTTTTTGTGAAGGGAATTAGACTACAATTGAATTTTACCATTCGTTTCCCTTAAATATGGCTTACAACGATCACGTCTTCCTGTTTGTATGGCAAATTCTAAGGAGGATTGGGTAATGTAGTTTCTTAGATTCCAAAAATAGATGTGAACGCTAAAATTAAGTCCTGCTCAAATTGTATAAATTTGATTACAATTTTCTATGCCGTGTTATTTCAATAACGGTTTATTAAAAGTAAGTCCTGCTATCGCCAACTGTTAATGATGTCCCATAAATTAATTAAAGCTAAACAATAAATAAGGTTTAAGTTGCTTCTTCAAACTTATCTTTCTACACACTGCAACCACATCTTTTAGATTGAGTGTGCTGCTTATGATTATATCTGTATCCAATATGAAGACAATTTGAAGTGGATAATCTAAATGAGCTTTTTAGGGAGACTAGGCTCCTCAAAATTGCTAGCTTTCTGATCAATATCTATAATAGAAGGGCTAACATGGGAAAGAACTTGTTTTGGTGCTTGGTCCCATGGACGTTATTAAAAACCATTCATTCATTCATTCATTCATTTCAAAAACTGACAGTGACCCATTTGTTCAGCTGCCCTCCATAACGCTGCGTTTTTAATGCTTGTCTCAACCAGTTGCCGAGGAAAGCAAGAAATATATGGAGAAGATTAAAACATGTATACCGACAATGGACAAGTTGTACACAGACGAGAATGAGTTGTATATCGGCGATGGACAAGAGCTGTATGTGACGAAAAAGAGTTGTATACCGGTGTGAGACAGGTTTCGGTTGAATGTTCACTCTATATATAGTCTATCGATTGATAATAGGGAAAGGATATTTTAATTGATAGATAGCTTGCAGAGTTCTGTATTTGAGGGCAGTGCACGACATACAGAGGTAGTTTTAATAGAGATTTTCTCTATTGATACTAATCTTTGAATCTTGCACAACTAGTGAGGATATTATCAAGCTTAAAGAAAATATATAGCAGAGCCAAAGCATATTTTATATCAGGCATGTAAATTCTTTTATGTATTTGAGCAATTTTCACAGTTTATGACTTAATTTCTCAAGTTTTTGAAAGGATTGTAGAATAGCTCCTTGCCATATACTATAGAGGAACTTATTTATTACTTCAAATTAGAGGCAATTCTTAGTTTGGGTTGTAAATATATATTGGGTAAGTGCACAAAGTTGTGACAAAAAGGGTGCCACATTGAAAAAAAACCCGAAAAATGCTTTTTGCGTGCTCCAAAGTTGGCGAGCGCCAAATGCTTAAGTTAAAAAAATAGCATTGAAACTCTCATTTTTCCCTTGTTCATGACTTGTTTTTGCCATTTTTTACCTCTACAACCCATTCTCACCAAAAGAAGACAATATTTTGCACTCTCATCTTGTGATTTTTTGCAAGGATGTCGCCAAGATGTCACAGTGGTGAAAGAGGTATGTATTTCTACTATTTTAATTTCAAAATTGAATTAAATTGTAGATCGAAATAGGTTTTTTAATTAAACTTTTTTTAATTTCCAAGAAATCAATCTCCACCTCCAAATATTGATAATTCACAATCACCTTCTCATGAAGACCCTCCCAAACATGAAGAACATCAAACCCCTCCATCAATTTGTAGACATCCTATAGGAACTCAAGAAAATATTTTAAATCAAATAGGAAACAACAAAAAAGAGCTTGAAGAATTGATTGCAAGATTAAATGAACATTCTACAACCCACCCTCACAGGAGAGGCATTGTTGAATCCCTAAATTCAATTGTATCTCATGTAGGAGCAATTAGTGAAGATGTTATTTTTTGGTCAAATAAGAGGGAGGAATTAAAATGGTTTTATGCAAGTGGACTTTCCTATGCACAAGTGAAAAAATAAAAAATTAGCAAAGCCGACTTGTGTGGCCTTTTCATAAACCCAAGAACCAATGCACCTTTATCACTTGCATGTAGGAGGTTCCCCATCCATTGGTGCCACCATGAATTAATTAAAAATATTTTTTTAGAGTGGTGGTGGATGGTTTTGACCAACCTCCATGCAACAGTATTTTTTGAGGAAACTCTATTGTGAGCTTGTCCTCAATAAGATTCCAAATTATTTTGACTATCTAGACTTTCAAGGTAGAGGTGGGGGCTCCACACATGATAAAGTAGGTGCATGACATAATCCATAGTTGGCACCAAGACCCTTGGCTAAACCCATGTGGAGCATGTCATCATTCCTTCTGTTGTGAAGGACAGTGTTGAGGTGGATATGCTAGACACGATTATCTCTCTCACTCGGAGCATTTTACAATGTGAGGCCTCTAGTAGAGCCTGATGTGGGCGAGTTTTCTAGGCCTAGAGTTCTAATCCACTATTGTCACTCTTGTGGTGTTCTTTGCATGTATGGATGGTGAGAGTGCTCAAGATGTAGCTACACAACATACATCAATTGTAGAGCAGATGGTTATGACAAATGTCTTACTGAATGAAACGTTCGGTATTGATACTCAAGTAAAATTTAGTAAGTTCATTTTATTTTGTTTAATAAATTCTATTTTGAAATGTAAGAATAACTAAATTAATAGAATGAATATGATGAAAATTCAAGGTAGGAGTGTTGATGATACGTGCACCGTTCCCACAAACCCCTATATGCTTAAGTCATCGAGTCCATAGGTCAGTATTAAAGAAATAATTATTGTATGTGAATAGTTGAACCTTAAATGAATGATTGTCTCATAACACACTTTGTATGTCAAACAGTTTGTTGGTGGACCTTAGACATCGACACCTCGGTATTCTCAAGTCCTCGAACAACTTTCACTGAGGTAACCTTTATTCATTAATGGTGTTGTAAAATAATTTTAGCTAGTTTTGGTAATTGAAAAAAATACTATTCCATATATGATTGTAATTTTTAGCACAATTCCATATGATTATGTACAATTATACTTTGTTCTTTAATGAATGTATCCTCTGAGGTTCTATATGGATCTTTAGGGCTTGATTTTCCTTAATTTGATTTTGAATCAAAATGACCTAGCTTTCTTTGCTTAGAAACCCTTGGTAGTATATCATTGGTCCTTATGGTACTTCCACCTATTCCATAAGTTACTCCTGCCACCAGCTCACCTCTCATTAGAGGGAAACTTGACCTTGATGAACTTAGAAATTAGAACAAAGAATCAAAAGTAATCATTAAATTATAAAATATTACTGGCTAACAACTATGAATGAGCACTATTAACTATATTAACAACTTAGATTAATATAATGTGATAGACCTACAAAAGTAAGAAGATAATCATTAAGCTTTCAATAAAGTACTCTAAATAATTGAGGATGTTTCTAATTAATGATATCAATTTGAGTATATGAACACGTGTTCCATGTTTGGAAAGCATTAATAATAACAACATTCAAAAATAAAATAAAATTTCAACTTCATTGACAATTCCTATGACATCAACTTCCCTTGAATCTGTGAATGGGAGATCTACCTATGCTAAACAAGAACAAAACACACAAGGATTAGTCAAGCACATATAAATCACATTCCCTATGAAATTCTTGAAGACACAAAGAATGGAAATAATCAAAGCAAAGCATGAAACAATAAACAATGCATAATGGAAACCTAGCTTAATATTTCAAACCTCAATCCCATAGGGGGATTGGTGCCATGTTGATGTGGAACATTGTCCCTTTCCCAATCCCTTGTTGAATAATCTTGGATGATATTGAAGCAAAATGCTCTCAAATGTATGTGATAAATTCCAATTTCCCTCAAAGATAATGATAGCAATTGGAGGATTGATGAATGAAGACGAGTATCATGTCTTTGCTCAAACAATTATGGATCCTTTCTTCATAAGAGAGCCTTCTATTTATAGGACTCAAGGGTTGGAAGAAGAGGTGAAATTAGGCAATGTGAGACTAAAATGAGGATCAATAGCCTTGTGACAAATGTCACAAGGCTAAGAGAGGTGATGGGGATATGTTCCCACATATGTGTGCGCACATTTTGGGAAGAGGGCATGTAAGAGGAAATAAAGACTTGTGTAAGAGGAAGTAAAGGCTTGTGTAAGAGCCATCAAGGCTTGGTGTAAGGGCCATTAAGGCTTATGTAAGAGCCATAAATGCTTGGTGTAAGAGCCATTAAGGATTATGTAAGAGCCATTAAGGCTTGGTGTAAGAGTCATTAAGGCTTATATAAGAGCCATTAAAGCTTGTTGTAAAATCCATTAAGACTTAGTGTAAGAGTCATTAAGGCTTGGTGTAAGAGAAGTGAATGCTCCTGTAAGAGACATGATGGCTTGTAAGAGAAGTGAATGCTCCTATAAGAGACATGATGGCTTGAAAGAGCATTTAAGGTTTGGGGAGAGAAAGTCATTTAGGGGAGTAAATGGAAGAATATTCCATGGGAATATTCCTTTGTGAGGAAAATAGCCATTTAATTAATTTGAGTAAATTAATTACTTGTGCAAGTGGGGTTAATAAATCATAGGTTTATTTAACCTTGGTGGGGTTAAAAGCTAGAGGATTGACTAATGAAGATTAGCAGGTGGTTTAAGGTTAATTTTACTAGAATTAATTAATATTAGGTGGGTTAGGGGTTTTTAGAGGAATGTGACATTTAATTAAATAATTAGAGTTATTTAATCAAATGAGAATACATAGGAGTTTTAATTAAATAATTTGGATTATCTAATTAAATGGGATGAAAATTAGTAAGAAGGGGGATGAATTAATCCGATAAAATTGATTATTTGATTAATAGGAGAAAATGATAAATTTAATTAAACAATTAGATTATTTAATTAAATGGCCAGAAAAGAGGTGATTTATGAGGAAATGGTGTTAGAATCAGATTCAAATGTGTAATATTGATCAGGACAATTTGAAGTGTCTACATTTTTTCCCTCTTTTAAGTGAGGTACATATTATATTGGTTCAAAGACTAACGCTTCTCAGGATCAATGCTGCTGCCAAGATCAAAAATTCAAAATTTCTTAATTTTTCGGATGCCCCACTATTGCCCCAGTGGAAGGAATTATGCTGCTACACTGCCCCCTCAAGAGATTAGACATAAATTTTAATTTTTGGGTTGAGATCACAATAATATAACAAGAGGAGTGGTTCCGCTAATCAAAGGACTAGAAAGCTTAGATGTCTGATGTAGACAAATTTGATGATGTATAGACAGCCATCGGCCATGGTTAGCCTCATGTATATTTTGATATATCACACATATTCGATACTTGGATAGAACTGTTAGTAAAGATAGAAGAATAAGAAGATTAAGATGGATGGATTAACCATTGAGTCCGAGAAGATTCAGAAATCCAACAATTCTATGAGTCGTTGAGAATTTATTAGATATGGTAATGAGTGATGATGAGTTGCTTACCCAGGGATTGGGACACAAATGGCACAATATTCCTTATGTTTGATAAAACACATAGATACAATGCATCAAGGTATGAATAACCAAGATGGAATTGTATCTAGTGCGTACTTTGACTCAAAAAATAGATAGGAGTATCCTTGTTCACACCCGACATACAAAAACCTTGCTAGGATGTACTTCAAAAGCTTCAAACATCTTGGACCAAAACATAGAAAGGAATAACCTCCCAATGTAATAGTCAACAAGCTGTCAGAAACACCTTCCATACACACCGAACAAAGCAATTATTTGCCAAGATTATATTGCAAGAACATCCCACAAGCACAACAAATGAAGTATAATGATCAATGCCCCATTCCTTTCTCTCTAAATCATTTTGATAGACATCATCGATAGGTCATAAGATTGAGCGCAATAAGATAAATCATAAGAAAATATCAAGTGGACAAACAAGTCAATGTTCTTCATACCTCTAACCAAGGGGATGTGTGTAGGGATAAGAATCCAAAGTGTTTTGCCAATAGATAATACCCATTGTAGGAAGGATACATACTAGGACATGTTAGTGGATGGTGGCAGGTTGATAGGTTGTTTTGAAAGGCCATTGATATAAAGTTGATTGACATGTTTGCTAAAAAGATCAAGAGTTTGATTTTGTATTTAAAAGTTTATTGTTTCAATTTTGATTTTGCATTTGAAGTTTGCTTTTGTTGATTGTTGTGGTTGTTTCTATGTGTTTATCCAAAGGATGAAGGTGACAATCGATTTATTATGGATGATTGATTATCATGGGTGAAGCGAAATGAGACAAATGGATTTTTTTCAAATATTTGAATTTTTTTGATGGTTTTCTAATGTTTTGAGGCTATTTTTGGATTTTAGGTTTCTTTACAAATGTTTTGATTTACAAGTTTTCAAATATTTTCGTGTTTTTTGAGATTTTGACCAAGAACCTAACCTAAAAGACTATCCTAGAGGCCTTGGGAGCTTATCAAAGATTAGCCTTGCCTATGTTATACATGAAGAGACCACATAGTTCGACAATCATGTTTTTGACCTTTTCTGATTTTTGACCTATTTTTTGGATTTTGATGTGATTTGGATGTTTTTGGATTTTTGCATGATTTTGATGATTTGGATATGGATATGTGTGATGATATCAATAATCTATTTTAGGATTTTTTTGAAAACCAAGCTAGGGTTGATGGATTTGATTGATGGAATGATGATGATAAAATTGTTGAAGATACACAACAATGCAAGGATAGTGTTAAGCAACATGAGGATTGGGAAGGATATCCTGAGATGATGATGGATTGATTGGATTTGATTGATCAAGATTTTGAAGTTCGGTTTGGAACAAAATTTGTTTGAATGATTTGATGTGGCGTTGAAGTGAAAACTAGATGCAACTGATATTGATTGTTTGGATTGATGTTCAATGAAATATAAAGTTGGATAAGGAACATATTCTAGTCAAAATATGCCATGGGCTATTGATTTGGATTTTTTCTCACAAATGCCTTGACCAATTTGATTTTGTTAGAGTTATCATGTATTAGCTAATAATTAATTAATCTTTAATTGATTATTAGTCTAATTTATTCTCATGCACTTAAGATAAACTTAGGAGTGTTTTTACGTTTTTATTAGTTGGGCTAATATTAGATTATTATGTCTCATCTCATATGATGTTGAAATTTGTCATGATCTGATCCCTTTCTCTTTTAGGGTTTTTCTCTTATAAGCACTCAACCCTCATTGTAATTATCCTGAGTTTTCATATCTTCTTGAGAGTCTCTTGCTTTTGTAGCTTTTTCTTGTTGAAGAATATTGCATATATTGTTTGTAGATCTCTTGCATAGAAGTTGTATTTGTTTTTTGTTTGATCTTGTGGCTCATGGTTTTGTGCTTGTTTCACAATTCTAACATGGTATCAGAGCGTGGATTCAACGAACCCCTTCTCAATTTATGAGGTTTTTTTCTTCAACATCGATTGTAGGCTTCAAATATGAATTCCCTTTGCCTTTTTTGAAAATTTTGGAGGTGGATGATTTTAGGTGCATTTTGGAACAAAAATAACTTCACCATTGAATTCAGAGCCATCAAGAAAGTTAGATTTGGCTTTTATTTCGCCTAATTTGAGTTCTTAACGCCAGATCTACGAGGGCTTGAAGTAGTTTTTTTTCCAGATCCGGAGGGTAGCTGCATTTTTGGTGCATTTTGAGCCAAAACGGAGGTTTCCATCATGCTTAGAAGGCCCACAAACCTTTAGATTGCCTGTCAAAACTCCAAAATCCATGTCGGGAGTTTTTGAGGCAAAACAAATTTTCCATAGAGGTCGTACGACCTTCCCAACACGCAAATCGAGGTAATTTTTTTTTAAAAAAATCAAATAATAAAAAAAAATTGAAATGCCTTTTTAAAAGGCCACAAGTTTTTTGTTTAAGTTTTAATTAAAATTTATTAAAAAATAAATTCCCCACATGGGGGGCGAGGTACCCAAAGGGGTACCACCGCCTGCCATAATGGCAGGTCGGTCGCCCTTAGGCCCTGCCTCCACTATGGGGGGGGAGGGGAGGCCTATGGGGTGGTACCACCCTTGCCACATAGTGGCAGGTGTGACCCCACCTTGGCCCCTTCCATTTTTTTAATTTATTTTTAAAAAAAACATTTTTTTTTTAATATATATAAAGTTTTTTTCTCCTTTTTTTCTTTTAAAAAATAAAAAGGCAATTAGTTTTCGCAATTTTTTTTGCAAATAAATGTCACATGCATCTACCTAGCAAAGGTTTTAGCAGAGCTCTACATTTGGAAGGCCTCCACTTTTGGAGGTATTTTTTGTCAAATTTGGAGGAGATTTTTTCCCAGGGTTCTAAATTTGGCAGATCTCCAACTTTGGTGGCTTTTTTTGCTAAATTTGGCAGAGGTTTTTGTTGCCAAGCTCAACTCCTCTCCGTTGGGTTTTTCATTTTTGCATCCTATCTTCTAGAGGCCATGTCTTGGTCATACGGCGATATTTTTTAGTGTAATTTTTTTTGAAATGGGGTAAAATTTCAATTTCTTCAAGGTGGTGTAGGTGTTTTCTAGTTTTGGCTTTTGTTTTTTTTCCACAATTTAGTTTTCTCAGTGATGTTGTTGTTCAGTTCTCATTTTTGGAGACTTTGACGGGCCATATCTTCTGCATCCGGACACATTTTTGGGTGTCATTTTTTTGAAAGTGCATGTTTTTTTGTGTAATACATCATGGTGCTATCAGTTTCCTATTTTTTTGTTAAAGAATTGTTTTTTCAGCATGTAGTCCTTTTTTGGGAATTATGGGCTCCCATTGTATGCACTTGTTATTATGTAAATGCACTGAAATAAAGTGCCTCTATATTTCACATGATTATTGGAATCTTTCACATCACTTTGTGCCTTATTGTGCTCACACTATATTATAAAGTGCCATGGGGGGTTTGATGTTTTTGCCTTTGTTTGCAATCATACCTTTGTCAAGTGAGTGTCCCTTCCACAACAACAACCTCATGTGTGTGTGCCTTTTGTTTTCACACCCTTTATATGTGTTG
Source organism: Sequoia sempervirens (assembly GCA_007258455.2). Lineage (NCBI taxonomy): Eukaryota > Viridiplantae > Streptophyta > Pinopsida > Cupressales > Cupressaceae > Sequoia > Sequoia sempervirens. The sequence goes on along the minus strand of VDFB02317413.1, from coordinate 48,874 downwards.
GTACTTTCATATTTTCACGTTCAAATGTTCCTAATTCTTCTTCATGCACTTCTTTTTGGGTATTCAGTTTTAATGTACCTGTCATGGCTCTCCCTTTTTCAACATTATGTGGGGATTTCTACTATTGGTGCTAATGCTTCCTCAATTTTTTTAGTTGGAGTGACCTACATATCTAGTTATTGTTCCTATGTACTTTTGAATGCAGTGTACATTAGTGGTTGGTTACTTGCATTTGAGGTGAGATGAATAATTTACCATATGGACATTCTTACATTCCTATTTCTAGAGGCAACCTTTCATTTTCATTTGATCAGAGACTTTTGGTACTTGTGTCGTTTATATCTTCGAGTTACAGATGTTTGCCTTTGTTTTCCATCTGACTTGAGAAGTGTCATTGAGGACACTCATGCAGATTATTGTCTCTCTCGTGATCAATGTTCTTTAGACTATTTGGTACCTGTATTGTCAACTTGCATCTTGCATGTTGAGCAGTGTCATTGGGTCACACATGTAGATTCATGTACCACCTGTATCTTCGACTTCTAGATGTTTACCTTTGTTTTCCATCTGATTCAAGTAGTGTCGTTGGGGGCACTCATGCAGTATAGTCTCCTTGATCTTGATATTTGTATCTTCGATTTCCAGATGTTTTTCCTTTGTTTTCCATCTGATTCGAGTAGTGCCATTGCAGGCACTCATGCAGATTTTTGTTATCTTGATCCTGATCATCATTTGTTTCAAAGGAGGTTCTTCATTTCATCACTATATTAGTCTTCATTCGACAACAATCTACAACTTCATGCTTTTGTGATGTTCTGCATGTTCCTATTTTTCAAGATATTATCTTGTTTGGAGGCTTCTTTAGTCCTTCACTTGGCGTTCATCTCTTTTTGGAGTGGATTTTTTCCCATGAGGTTTTCTCTATTACTCTGCATTATAGAGATCTTCTGTTTGTACATGGGTACCTTACATGGCCTTGTTTTCCATGACCCATCATGCATTCTATTTTTAGGGTTTTTAGCTATTTCCTAAGTTCATCTTAAGGGGGGGTGTTAGAGTTATCATGCATTAGCTAATAATTAATTAATATTTAATTGATTATCAATCTAATTTATTCTCATGCACTTAAGCTAAACTTAGGAGTGTTTTTATGCTTTTATTAGTTGATCTAATTAGATCATTATGTCTCATCTCATGTGATGTTGACATCTATCATGATTTGATCCCTTTCTTAGTTAGGGTTTTTCTCTTATAAGCACTCAACCCTCATTGTAATTTCTTGAGTTTTAATATCTTCTTGAGAGTCTCTTGCTTCTGTAGCTTTTTCTTGTTGAAGAATATTGCATATATTGTTTTTTGATCTCTTGAGTATAAGTTGTATTTGTTTTTTGTTTGATCCTGTGGCTCGTGGTTTCGTGCTTGTTTCACAATTCTAACATATTTCATGTTTGCCAATGTTCGGATCACCACATAAGTTAGAAGATATAGATCAAGATTTATTCCCGAAGAAAGATGTAATTATCTGCCCCCAGTGTCTAGAAATGTATGGAATGTTATGGATGGATGCTTGGATAGATGCTTGGATGGATGGATATGGTAAGCATGCAAAAGATGCCAAGGATTATCTTGTGATAAGATAAGGTGTTCAAATAGAGAATGCTCATTTGGATAGTGCTTCATGGCTCAGATAATGTTGGGTAGGATAGGATCAATGATAATGACCCATGTCAAGATGTTTACCATAAGCAAGTGTAAAGTGTACACCAAACTTTGGTCAAGATCAAGATAATTTGGAATAGGGATGTAGATGGATAAAAATGGATTGGATAAACGGTTCATGGATGAATGGATTTATTATGGACAAGATGGATGGAATGTTGGAGTTTATTATGGATGGGATAAGATGTTTCCACCTGAATTGGTGCACGTAGATGCTTGATTCTACACATGATGTCTTTTTCCCAAGTTTTCATCATGGTACTTGTCCAAAGTGCCACCATAGTGGTTTTCACTGGAGGACAATTTTTATCTCTAATATTTTCATGATTTTTTTTCAATTTTTTTTTTGGTTTTTTGTGAAAGATTTTAAGCTCATGTTGAACCACCTAGTGGTGCTGATGCAGATGCTTCCATCATAATGTGCCACCGATATCCTACTTGAATAAGCTACTTTGCTAAGATACGTGCACTTGAATGCAACTTTTGAGATTCCCGATCTACGTTGTTGATACTGGAGTAAACTCTGTCTTTATGTACACATTGCAATAGAGTGCCTTCTAAATCCTTATGATGAAGGGTTGTTGCCAATACATGGTCAATATGAGAATTGGATATCATGAATGGTAAAATGGATGATGGAGTGTGTTTAGGAATAGAAGATGGATTGGTTGACTGTATGGAACCTTTGACTCTCCAAACTTGGAAAAATGAGCAATAATGGGTGGATACAGAAGTGTGTGTGGAATTAGGACCAACTACTTGATATACTTTCTACATTGCTTGAGAAACCTGCTTTTTCATTTGTGGATGTCTTTGATGGATACATTTCCCCTTTTGATTTTTCCCCATAGTTTCTTTGACTAATGGAGTTTGATAGGGATAATCTTTCTTTGTATTCTTTGGTATCAACTTGTATTTGATTTGTCCTTCATGCTTCGTTACTTCTTTTTCTTTGATGACCTTCTTGATTTGATTCACATCTTTCTTTTGATTTTGGTCCCAATTCATGGATGGGGTGATGGGTGGATGAAGATTTGTGATGTGGCTAGTTGTAGTTTTGTCATTGGTTGCATCATAAGGATTCTTCGTGCTCCCTAAGTTGACATTTTCTTGAGACATAATTTCCCCTAGTATTATGGAAGTAGCACCTTCATGCTTTGAATAAACATGTTTGAAGATGTCTTGTTTAGCAAGCATCCTCTAATAAATGACCACTGCAGATGATGTTATTTCACTTTGGTTCTTCATTGATTTTGAAATATCCAATTCAGTCGAACCTATTTCCTTGAGTTGATAATGTTGTATATCTTCATACTTGATGTACTCAATCTGATTTTGGGATATATCTGATCCTGATGTTGACAACTTAGCTTGACTGTAGGAATCAATAACCTCTTATTCTTGTGTAATATTGTCAAGAGTAAAGGAATCTTGCTCTGAATGAAGATCATCTACGTGTCCATCCAAAGAAATAATCTCATGGGTAGATGGAGGAGTATGTGCTATATGGATATGATCATCATTTGTGACACTTTGTATAGATTGGAGAACGCCCATTAGATCATTGTAGCATCTTGGAGATATAGATTTTTGATATTGATTAATTTTGAAATTGCTTTCGACGTGCTTTGGATCAAGTTATTAGAAAGGGTTCTTGGATATCTTCATTAGGCATGGGAAGTGGCTGAATATTCTCTTAATCTTTGAGTGGATTTAGATCAAGTGTTGATTTGAGGATTCCTTCAATATTTTCAACCATGAGGTCAAAGTATGTCAATATGTCTTGGAAAGGACCATTGCTAGACTTTGGTGAAAGGCATTGATCATGTTCTTTGGAATAAATTCTTGACATATGTCCTCTAAATTATTGGATGATGCAGAGATATTGTCAACATGATCATTGGTGAATGAATCTTGAATTTTGTCCTAAAAAATGGTGGTGGAGATATTGTCAATGTTTTCAATCATAGGATCAAATGATGTTAATGTTTCTTGAAATGGATCATGGTTGGATATTGTTGAGGGCTTTTGATCATGATTGGGAAGTGACTCTTGTTGTATGTTGATTTCATCATTGGATGAGGTAGAAACATCTTCAAGGTATTAATAGATGGTTGAACCTTGATCATTGTCCTCAATAGTTATTTTTCCTTGATCAAGAAGGTCTTGGATGAGATCTTTAAGTTGGATATAGTTTGATGTTTTATGAAGATTTTCTCTATGATAGTCGCAATAATCTCTACCCTTATTCCAGGAGAGGTTTATGATAGAGTTGAAAGCACTTACTTTTGGAAGAGTGATGATTTTTGCATTAACTATCTTGTGTAATATTGATTCAATTGGCTCTACCAAAGGAGTGTATTCACGTTTGTTATCTTATGAGGTTTGTTTTTGTTGAGATTGACCTTGTGGTGATTGATCTTGGAGATGTGGCGATAGGGCTCATTGTTGATGTTATTGATCTTGATATCCAACCTCTTGATATTGGGGATATTGTTATTGATGAGGTTGTAGACACAACTCAATATTTTTATGACATGGTTTAACCAATGGGGGAGTGTGTCAATTTTGGGATAGATATGTCTCTTAATGCAATGAATCAACTATTTTGGTAAGTGGTGCAATTTGATGTCGCAAAATTTGATCTTGATTTTGATTTTGACACCCTTGATATAGTTGATTTGGATGTTAGTGAAGCATATTTTGAATATACATGTGTGGGATTTGCATGGGATTATGAACAAATTGATTTTGGATAATGTTCTGATTTGGGATGATGTTTATATTTTGCATTATAGGTTGACATTGAACCATTTTTTTGTTGGGAAACATATTGCTTTTATTTAGGTAACTCTGATTTTGAATGGTGCTACCTTGATTTGGATCAATACATTGAGTTGTCAATATATTGTTTGGATTTTAAATAACATTAGTGTGATTCACAAACATATCTATCCCATAGTTTACCAAGTGTGGATTTGATATGTTCATGTTTGGTAAGTTTTCATTTGGTATATTCACATTTGGAATGTATTGATTTGATGGGATAATGTTGTTTTGTTGAAGACTCACGTATTGGTCATTTGGTTGATAGATTTGTAGGTTTTGAATTTGATTTAAATCTACCATAGGGAAAGGTGTTCCAAAATTTCGATTGGTCACACTCACATTTGTTGTATCATTGAGGTTTGTAGGATATAATGATCTCGTGTATGAATTGTATAAATGTGAGTTTTGATAATCAATCGGTATTGTAAGGCTTTGATATTTTTTGATTTAGATTACTCATGATGCATGAATCAATTTTATATTTCATGTTTTTCTTGTGTTTTGACCGTGTTGCAAAAGTGAACCTCTGAGGTGTTTTGGACCAATGATGAGATGAAAGATGAAAGGGTGAGTGATATGGGTGTTGAATTTTATGAACTTTGGTCAATACTATACTTAGGGTTTGATTTTGATGTTTTGATTTTATAATGAACTTGTGAATCCGAAGATGGACTTGTGACCTTAGGATAAACTTGTTCAAATGATTTCTAATTTAACTAGATGTAAGAAAAAGGATGCATTCCCACACACCTAGCTAAACAAGGTGATTTGATTTGATTCAATGATTTACCCAAGTCTAGAATGTTTGATGTTTCTAAAGCTCTAAAGTTGTTTGTGGTGTGGAAATGATAAATGTTTTGAGATGGATGAAATGTTTGGTTTGATCCTAAATGAACCTAAAGAGACTTTGTTTACAAGACCAAGATAGTGAAGAACATGCTTTACCCTATGAGTAGTTCAAACCAAAAGACCAATGTTTTCATGGAAGACCATATGAAAAAAAGGATAAACAAGCACATGTGTGAGGTTCAATTGATTTAATCTTGATTAATGAATTTCTTTTACCACATCCACTTGTCTTGGTTAAATTTCAAATTAAATGTCTATGTCTAAGCAACCCTCATTCCACAAAGTTCGTTATGTGCAAATCAAGGAGCTAAGGCCATAGTTTCCCTAAGTTGACTTTGGAGAGTGTGAATTAAGATATAATCCAAATATTTAGAAGCCTCTAAAGATAAGATACTTAGGGACAAGCAGTAATATTGGACTCCTCGAAGGTATTCACACTTTTCAAAGGGTTTGAAATTTCAATGATGGTTTAATGTTTGTTTCAATGTTTTGGAACCAAGCAAAGTGTTAAACTGACTCACAGGCAATATAACATTCCTAGCTCAATTGGTACGTTCTTCTTGGTGGGCTTGTCTCATGCCCTATGTAGTAGAAGAGATGATTTTACATGCAATTGAGGGAAGAGTGTAAAGGTAAGTTAAGAATGAACTCTTAACCTCTACACTTTAACCAAAATTGGACATGGCAAGTAACTTCTTGGAAGTAAATTCCAATGCACCAATTTAGATAACTCTTTGGATGGAAAAAGTTGGCCACTTCAAACAAGGTTCTTAATGACAACAAACTGTGAACATGGCATCCAACACTCACCCACTGGCCACTTAAGGCTCTTTAACCATTCTTGTTCCACTTAAGGCGTTGGATTAGGTGCAGTCTGTTGTTGGCATGAATTGAAGCTACTTTCTCATGATTTTTCTTCCTTTAATATAGCCCATCGGTAAACGTGCTTGCAAGAACTTTCCTATGAGTTTTTTTGTTGCGAAATGTCTCATAGTAAGCCCTCTCTTAAGGGTGACTCAAAGCATGTCCAAAATACACTTTTGAGTGTTTCTCTTTACCCAAGATCGCACAAAGCGCAAGGGGAGAGGATACATACTTTAAAGTGTATACAAACAAGATCACTCACACAAAGAACTAGTTCTTTTTAATCCCTCAAGGAAATGATGAATTATTTTTAAGCACCAAACTAGATGTGAGGTTGTTTTATTCAATTTTACCCAAGATAGCAATGACTAGTAAGTGAGGGGTTCAATTTTAAACCGACTTTGAAAAGCTCATTGCATTATGAATTTTAAGCCCAATTGAAAAATTATTTAACTAAAGCATAAAATGAAATAGCAAGTGAGATTATCCTTTCACTAAGTGTTGATAAACACTTTTAGAAAATTAGATTAAAAGATGTCATTCCAAAATGTTGATGAATACTTTACTCTCCCAAGTGTTAATGATAGATGATTATAACAACAACTTGAGCTAACAACAAATTTCTCAAATCTCCATCAATTTTGAAATCGTAAAGTGTTCTAGAAAGCTAAACATGAGATCTTCAAAACCCAGAAACCTTTCTACAAAATTAATCATGTAGAATTTATTAAAGATGAAAGAAAATCATGCATTTAAGAGATTAACCACATAATTTTAAAAAAAAACATAGCATAACTAAAATCATGACATCTTTTTCAATTCTTAATGAAATTGAATGCCATAAAAATATATAGAAAGGTAAGACTGGGGTCTACAAAACCAAAAAATCATTTTGTAAACTTTAATTCGCCTAGTTTTCGATGATTTAAAACATATGATAGGTTTCAAGCAAATTTTTGGGTGTAACCTGCAAAATTCCTTCAAAAAAACACTCAAAACATTAAAGTTTTCCCTCCTAGCGCCATTTTGTGAATGGGAGATCTACCTATGCTAAACAAGAACAAAACACACAAGGATTACTCAAGTTAGCACATATAAATCGCATTCCTTATGAAATTCTTAAAGACATAAAGCATGGAAACAATCAAAGCAAAGCATGAAACAATAAATAATGCATAATGGAAACCTAGCTTAATACTTCAAATCTCAATCCCATAGGGGTATTGGTGCCATGTTGATGTGGAACATTGGCACTTTCCCAATCCCTTGTTGAATAAGCTTGGATGATGTTGAAGCAAAATGCTCTCAAATGTATGTGATAAAGTCCAATTGCCCTCAAAGATAATGATATCAATTGGAGGATTGATTAATGAAAACAAGTATCATGTCTTTTCTCAAACGATTATGGATCCTTTCTTCATAAAAGAGTCTTCTATTTATAGGACTCAAGGGTTGGAAGAAGAGGTGAAATTAGGCAATGTGAGACTAAAATGAGGATCAATAGCCTTGTGACAAGTGTCACAAGGCTAAGAGAGGTGATGGGTTGTGTCGACATATGTGTGTGTAGATTTTGGGAAGAGGACATGTAAGAGGAAATAAAGACTTGTGTAAGAGGAAGTAAAGGCTTGTGTAAGAGCCATCAAGGCTTGGTGTAAGGGCCATTAAGGCTTATGTAAGAGCCATCAAGGCTTGGTGTAAGAGCCATTAAGGATTATTTAAGAGCCATTAAGGCTTGGTGTAAGAGCCATTAAGGATTATGTAAGATCCATTAAAGCTTGGTGTAAGAGCCATTAAGACTTAGTGTAAGAGCCATTAAGGCTTGGTGTAAGAGAAGTGAATGCTCCTATAAGAGACATGATGACTTGTAAGAGCATTTAAGGCTTAGGGAGAGAAAGTCAATTAGGGGAGTAAATGGAGGAATATTCCATGAGAATATTCCTTTGTGAGGAAAATAGTCATTTAATTAATTTGAGGAAATTAATTACTTGTGCAAGTGGGGTTAATAAGTCATAGGTTTATTTAACCTTGGTGTGGTTAAAAGCTAGAGGATTAGCTAATGAAGATTATCAAGTGGTTTAAGGTTAATTAATCCTGAATTGATTAATCTTAGGTGGGTTAGGGGTTTTTAGAGGAATGTGACATTTAATTAAATAATTAGAGTTATTTAATCATGAAAAGACATAAGAGTTTTAATTAAATAATTTGGATTATCTAATTAAATGGGATGAAAATTAGTAAGAAGGGGGATGAATTAATCCAATAAAATTGATTATTTGATTTATAGGAGAAAATGATAAATTTAATTAAATAATTAGATTATTTAATTAAATAGCCAAAAAAGAGGTGATTTGTGAGGAAATGGTGTTAGAATCAGATTTAGATGCGTAATATTGATCAAGACGATTTGAAGTGTCTATAGAATCTAATGCATAACACTTGCAGAGTTGGAAACTTTCTGTAAGCACTAAACCTGCACTTGCTTCAAAGACCAACAAACATTAGTGTTATTAGCAAATGAAGCAAACCAAACCAAGCACTCCTATGAGATATTGAATCATGCTTCATAATGCAAACAAAACAACAAAAAATTAAATAAACTAATTGAAAGCATGTAAAGTATGTTCAAACCTAGCCCATAGTGGATTGGTGCTACTTTGATGTGGAAAGTAGCCCTTTCCCAACCCCTTTATAAGCTAAATGATGAAAATTCCTTGAAGATGCTATGAGTTGTGGATTCAAATGCATAAGATTGCGGATAGTGCAAAATGCCTAAGATTGTGAATCCAAAATCAATAGAAACGTCTTCCATTTATAGGAAAGAAGCATGGAGGAATGGGAAACATGAAGGATGTGGGATTAAAGATGATCCAATAACAAAGTGCCACTTGTTAACATGCTATTGAAGAGAGGTGGAACACATTTTGATCAATGTGCAAATAAATGCAATTAGGTGGAAATTTAAAATTTGAAAGATGGCTTGTGGAGGAAGATGTGAAAGAGGAGTTAATGCCACTTGACTCAAGAAAAAGGACTTGTAAGAGTTATAAATGCCATGTTGGAGGACAAGTCTTTTTGGGAGGGAGATTTCAAAATGGAGGAATATTCCAAAGAGATGCCCTTTTGAATGAAAATAGAAAAATTTATAAATCAATTAAATTGATTTACTTGTGCAAGTTGCAAAATCTAGAGGATTTGATGGATTAGAGTTAGAGTTAATTGGGATTTAATTAACTTAGATGGAGATTAGTTTGATTTGACATTTGAATTAAATTTTTGGATTTATTTAAATCAAATGGGAAGAAAAATGAACATTAGATTTAATTAAAAAAAGTTTGATTTATTTAATTAAAAGAGATGATCTTAGATTTAATCAAATAAAGGTTAATTTATTTAATTAAAGGAGGATTATGATTTAATCAAATAAAGTGATTTATTTAATTAAAAAAATGATTTATTTAATTAAAAGAAGATATTGATTTAATCAAATAAAGTGATTTATTTAATTAAAAGAAGATAATGATGAATTAATTAAATAAGGATTATTTAATTAATTGGTTAGTAAGGAAGAGATTTAGGAAGAACTGATGTTAGTGAATTAGGATCAAGAGCGTGATATCAATCAGTATAATTCAAGTGTTTATATTTTGCCCCTCTTTGAAGCAATGTACCAACTACATTGGTTCAAAAAATAAACTTGTCGAGATCCAAATTTAAATTTTTTCTGATTTTTTCGGATGCCCCAGCGGAAAGAAGTATACTAGTACACTGCTCCCTCGAGAGATCAAGCAAAAAGTTTGATTTGAGGGTCGATCTCGCGACAAAGAGGTTCAAGATGGACGTATGGATGGTTATGACGATGATGCAAATGAGATGGTTTTAAGATGCTCAGAATAACCAATCTATATTATCCTAAACAACTAAAATGATGATGCAATGTATTTGAGATGGATGATGTGATGATGCCTATATGATTATGCAATAGATTTTTAATGCAAATGTATGGTTTATGAGATGATTAGACTAACAGATCTATATTATGATGGAAATGCAATGTATGTGAAATGATCGGTGTTTCCTATTATGATATGATATGTATGATATGCAACATGCTGACGGTTTGTGGATGTAGGATGGATACATTGGTGATGTTTGGTTGACTGTCATGATATCTTGTTAGTGTGGAGACAAGAAAGAAGAAATGAGATGATGACAAGAGGATCCAACAAGTCCATGATCTGACAAGACTTTATTAGAGATGATGATGAGAAATGGATGATGTTTCGCTTATCAGGGATTGAGACTCTAAAAGAGCTTACTTACCTTATGTTTGATAACACACATAGGAACGATGCATCAAGGTATAAAGAACCAGGATGGTGTTGCACCTAGTGTGATGGACTTTGATTCGACAATCAAATAGGAGTATTCCTATTCACACCTGGCATATAGAACCTTGCATAGAACGTAGTTCAGATATTTCAAACATCCCAGACCAAAACATAGAAAGGAAAGCCTTCCTATGTGGTCAACAAGACACCTAAAACATCCTCCCTAAAAACCAATCAAAGCATGCATAACCAAATTTATATTACAAGAATATCCAACAAGCACAACAAACAAAAGATAATGATCGTTTCCCCATTGGAATTTCTCTCTAAATCATATTGATTAGACATCATCGAGAGGTCATCGGAATGGGCGCAATAAGATAAATCAACACGACAAAGATCATGAAGTAAACAAATAAGCTAATGTTCTTCATACCGCTAGCCAAGACTAAACTACAGTGATGCCTGATGTTGATGTCCATTGTAGGAAGGATGCATCCTAGGACATGATGTGATCAGATGATTTGGGATTGACTGGATGATGGGCTATTAATACCAAGAGCTGACCAAATTGTTTACCTACTGACCTAGACTTGAGACCCTTGACGTTTAAGTTTTCACTTTAAAACTACTAGACTTGTTTCTGATTGTTTCACCAAAGGTTGAGGGTGATGATCATTTATTATGAGTGGATGTTTATTGCGGGTGAATGTGAAATGAGATGGATGGATTTTTTCAAATATTTGGATGTTTTTGAAGTTTTGAAATGTTTTGAGGTTGTTTTGGGTTTTCAAGTTATTTAAGTGTTTTTGTGTTTTTGTGTCTTGGGGGTTGATCAAAGATTAGCCTTGCCTACATTTAATCTCAAAAATGACGTAGTTCGGATACCATGTTTTTGATATTTTTCAGTTTTTGACTTGTTTTTGGATTTTTTATATGTTTTGGATGTTTTTGGATTTTCTTGGTTTTTGATAATTTGGATATGTGTGATGATATCGGTGATCTATTTGGGATTTTGTTGAAAACCAAGCTAAGGTTGATTGATCGGATCGATGGATTGATGATGATAACATTGTTGAGGATACACAACAATGAAAGGATAGTGTTAAGCAACACAAGGATTAGGATGGATATCCCAAGATGATGAGGGATTGATTGGATTTGATTGATCAAGATTGATGATGATAACATTGTTGAGGATACACAACAATGCAAGGATAGTGTTAAGCAACATGAGGACTGGGAAGGATATCCCAAGATGATAATGGATTGATTGGGATTTTGAAGCTTGATTTGGAACAAAATTTGTTTGAATGATTTGATGTAACATTGACGTGCAAATTAGATGCGATTGATATTGATTGTTTGGATTGATGTTCGATGAAAGATAATGCTTGATAAGGAACATCTTCTTGTCAAAATATTCCATGGGTTAGTGATTTGGATTTTTTGACTCACAAATGCTTTGACTAATTTGATTTCACGTTTTCCAATGTTCAAATCACCACATAAGTTGGAGGATATTAATCAAGATTTATTCCCAAAGCAAGATGTAAATACCTGCCCCAGTGTCTAGCAATGTATGGAATGCCATGGGTGGATGCTTGGATGGGTGTGTGGATGGATGGATCTGGATTATCTTTAAAAGATAAGGTGTTCAAACAGAGGAATGATCCATTGGATAATGCTTCATGGCTCAGATAATGCTAGGTAGGATAGGATCAATGAAAATGACTCATGTCAAGATGTCTACCATAAGCAAGTGTAAAGTGTGTACCAAAGTTTTATCAAGATCAAGATAATGTGGAAGATGGATATAAATGGATGAAAATGGATTGGATAAATGGTTCATGGATGAATGGATTTATTATGGATGAGATGGATGGAATGTTGGATTTTTGATGGATGGGATAAGATGCTTTCACTTGAATTAGCACATGTAGATGCTCGATTCTACACATGACGCCTGTTTGCCAGGTTTTCATCATGGTACCTGCCCAAAGCGCCGCCCATGCGGTTTTCACTAGAGGAAAAAAATTTTCTTTACTGTTTTCAATCCTTTTTTTGGTTTTTTTAGATTTTCATATTTTTTTATTTTTTTGTATTTCTCTGTGAAAGATTTTTAACCTCATGTTTAACCACCTTGTGGTGTTGATGTAAATGCTTTTGTCATACTGTGCCATCAATATCCTGCTTGAAGAAGCTGCTTTGCTAAGATACGTGCACTTGAATGCAACTTTTGAGATTCCTAATCTACTTTGTTGGTACTGGAGTTAACTATGTCTTTGTGCACACATTGCAATAGGATGCCTTCTAAATCCTTATGATGAAGGGTGGATGCCAATACATGGTCAATGTAAGAATATGATATCATGTGTGGAGGCGTGGATGGAGTGTATTTAGGAATAAAAGATGGATTGGTTGATAGTTTGGAGCCTTTGACTCTCCAAACTTGGGAAGATGAGCAATGATGGGTGGATACGGAAGTGTGCATGGAATTAGGACCAATCGCTTGATATACTTTGTGCGTTGCTTGAGAAGCCTGCTTTTTCTTTTGTGGATTTCTTTGATGGATACATTTCCCTTTTTTATTTTTCCCCATAGTTTCTTTGACTAATGGAGTTTGATAGGGATAATATTTCTTTGTTTTTTTTGGTATCCATGTGTATTTGATTTGACCATTATGCTTCTTAGCTTCTTTTTCTTTGATAATGTTCTTTGTGCTTTGATTCAAATCTTTCTTTTGATGTTGGTCCCAATTCGTGGATGGGGTGATGGGTGGATGAAGATTCGTGACATGGCTGGTTGTAGTATTGGCATTTATTTCATCATAAGGATTCTTCATGCTTCCTATGTTGACGTTTTCTTGAGACGAAGTTGCCCCTAATACTGAATAACTAAGACCTTGATGCTTAGGATTTCCAATAATCTGCACTGGTTCTAGGATACCCTATTCATGTAGGCCTAATCCTTTGCCTTGATAATTCATCTGTTGAAACATTTTATTTGCAATAGGACATGATTTACCTTGGAAACAAGGTGCTACTCCTTCTCTTCTCTATCATGGATCTTCAAAGGTGATAGCTTCTTCATTGATAAGATAGCTTGCCCTTAAAAAGGTAAGTGATCCAAGTTTATAAGTGATAGGATCCTCCATGTGTGGGATAACTTCCTGATTGATATCTTTGGCTTGATCTTGTGGAATATCAAATTTTAATGCTTCTTCAAGAGGTGTTGATGATTCACTTTCCATGTAAAAGTCTCCCTCATGATTCATTTTTTATATGCCTTCATAGAATGTTTCTGATTCACAGCTTTTGTAGAAGCCTTTTCATGACCCATTTCTAATATGTCTCTAGATTTTTTTATATCTTGATCATGTGTACAAATGTTAAGAGTAGGAGACTCTTGTTCCTTGGTAATAATATCAATAGTATGAGACTCTTTTTTTGAATGAAGATCATCTACATATCCATTAGGAGTAAGCATCTCATGGGTAGATGGAGGAATATGTGCTATATGGATATGATCATCATTTGTGACATCTTGTATAGATAAGAGAGTGTCCATTAGATCATTGTAGTATCTTGGAGATATGAATTCTTGATCTTGAATGATTTCGGAATTGCTTTCAACATGCTTTGGATCAAGTTCTTGACATGGGTCAGTTTCAAAGGATGGATTTCTTATAAAGGTTTCTTGGATATCTTCATTAGGAATGGGAAGTAGCTCAATATCCTCTTGAGCTTGGAGTGAATTTGGATTAAGTGTTGAGTTGAGGATTTTTTCAATATCTATAACCATGAGGTCAAAGGATGTCAGTATGTCTTGGAAAGGACCATTGCTAGACTTTGGTGAAAGATGTTGATCATGCTTTGGAATCAATTCTTGAGATATGTCCTCTAACTCATTAGGTGATGCAGAGACATTTTCAACATGGTCATTGGTCAATGGATCATGGATTATGTCAATAGGATCAAATAATTCTAACACCCCTTGAAATAGATCATTTTCAAATATTGTTGAGGGGTTTTGATCATGACTAAAAAGTGACTCTTGATGTATGTTGATTTGATCATTGGATGAAGTAGACACAACTTCAAGGTGCTCGTTGATGGATAGATCTTGATCATTATTTTCAAAAATCGTGGTGGAGAGATTTTCAATGTTTTCAACCATAGGATCAAATAATGTTAACATTTCCTAAATAGGATCATTGTTGGGCATTGTTGGTGGATTTTGATCATGATTAAAAAGTGACTCTGGATATATGTTGATTTGATCATTGGATGAGGTAGAAACATATTCAAGGTGCTCATTGATGGATAGATCTTGATCATTGTTTTCAACAATTGTGGTGGAGAGATTGTCAATGTTATCACTAGTGGTTGAATCTTGATCATTGTCCTCGACAATTATTATTTTTTGATCAATAAGGTCTTGGATGAGATTTTTGAGTTGAATACAATTTTATGTTTGATGAATGTTTTCTCTATGATACTCACAATAATATCCACACCTATTCCAAGGGAAATTTAGGACAAAGTTGAAAGCACTTACCTTTGGAAGAGTGATGAGTTTTGCATCGAGTATCTTTCTTAGCACTGATTCGATTGAATCTCCAAAAGGAGTGTATTCGTGTTTATGCTCTTGTGAGATTTGTGCTTGTTGACTTGATTCTTGTTGTGATTGATCTTGGAGATGTGGTGATTGGGTTTTTGTTGATGTTGTTGATCTTGATATCCAACCTTTTGACATTGGAGATATTGTTCTTGATGTGGTTGTGGAGACAAATCAATGTTTTGATGAGATAATCCTTCTGCAATGTGTAGATTTTGGGGTGGAGATGTGTCTTGGTGCAATGAATAAACTATTTTGGTAAGTGTAGCAATTTTATCTTGCAAAATTTGATCTTGATTTTGATCTTGACGCCCTTGATATAGTTGATTTGGTTTTTGTTCAAGCAAATTTGGAATGTATACTTGTGGTGTTTGTATGGGATCATGGAAAAATTGATTTTGGACAATGTTATGATTTGGGATGATGTTTAGATTTGCCATTATAGGTTGAATTTGAACATTGTTGCAGTTGGGAATCACATTGCCTTGATTTAGGTAACTTTTATTTTTCATGGTGTTACCTTGACTTAGATCAATACATAGAGTCGTTAACATCTTGTTTGGACTTTGAACAACATTTTTATGATTCACAAACATATCTATCCCAAAGTTTACCAAGTGTGGATTTGAAATTTTCATGTTTGGTAAACTTGTACTTGGTATATTCACATTTGGAATGTATGGATTTGGTGGGATAATGTTGTTTTGTTGAAGACTCATGCATTGATTATTTGGTTGATAGATTTGTAGGTTTGGACTTTGATTTAAACCTACCATAGGGAAAGGTGTTCCAAAATTTAGATTGGGCATACTCACACTTGTTGTACCATTGAGGTTTGTAGGAGATAATGATCCCATGTATGGATTGTATAAATGTGAGTTTTGATAATCAATTGGCATTGCAAGGCTTTGATAGTTTGGTTGACTTAGATCACTCATGATGTATGAATCAAGTTTATATTCCATGTTTTTCTTGTGTTTTGACCTTGTTGACCGCTAAGGAATTTAGGACCAATGATGAGATGAAGGATGAAAGGGGTGAATGATATGGGTGTTGAGCTTTTAGGAACCTTGGATCAATGCTAGACTCTAGGATTTTTGATTGGATTGGTTTGATTTGATTTGGATAATGGACTTATAAACCCCAAGATGTTGGATGTTATCTTGGAATAAACTTTTCCACAAGGATGATAATTTATCTAGATGTATGATGAAGGATTCATCCACACACACTTAGCCAAACAAGGTGATTTTGATGTTGATTTGAAGGATTTTACCAAAAGTCTAGTATGAATGATTTTTTCCAATGGTTCAAAAGTTGTTTGTGAGATGAGATTTGATTGATGTTTGAGATGGAAGAAATGATTGATTGTTTTGATCCTAAATGAACCTAAGAGGGACTTGTTTACAAGACCAAGGTTTTGAAGAACATGCTTTTCCCTAAGAGTACTTCAAACCAAAAGATCAATGTTTGCTCGAAAGACCATAAGACAAAAGATAAACAAGCACATGTGTGGGGTTCAATTGATTTCATCTTGATTAATGAATTGCTTTTACCACATCCAATGTCTTGCTTAAGTTTCAAACTGAATGTCTATGTCTTAACTCCTTTTCATCCTACAAGGTCCATTATGTGAAAATAAAAGTTTCAAGAGCATAGTTTCCTATGTTGACTTTGGAGAGAGAAAATTGAGATATAAATCCAAATACTTAGAAGCCTCTAAGGATGAAATCCCTAGGGACAAGTAGTAGCACTTGGATTTTTCAAAGGTATTTTCTTCTTCTAAAGGTTTGAAATTTTATGTCCTTGTTAAATGTTTGTTTTCAAGATTTTGGATCCAAGCAATGTGTTTAACTAACTCAAAGATTGCACAATCCTAGGATGGAAAAGAAAATATTTGTTGAATTCCCACTTGGATAAATCCAACTGCGCTTATTCAGAGCGGATGATTAGAAGCTTAACCACACTAGCTCCCCTCCACGACACTCACTTCTACGGGTCAGCCAAACTTCAATTCTCATGAATCTCTCATGATGAACTTTTCATCTCTA
The DNA here is from genome assembly GCA_007258455.2 of Sequoia sempervirens. Taxonomy (NCBI): domain Eukaryota; kingdom Viridiplantae; phylum Streptophyta; class Pinopsida; order Cupressales; family Cupressaceae; genus Sequoia; species Sequoia sempervirens. The sequence continues at coordinate 31,614 of VDFB02317413.1, read as the reverse complement.
CAAAGAATTGCAAATATGTGGGATGGCTCTGGAGGTTCGACCTCCTAACGCCAACAAATATTGGGATTTTGGATTCTAAAAAAAGGTTTGTAGTAAGGGCATCCAATTTAGGGGGTACAATGATAAAATCCTTGTGAGAGATATCCCAACCCCTAGAACAAGGGCTTTATGCATCATAAAGACATTGGGGGAGAGTTATCATGCACCGCTTCCCATTGTTTACGATTTTCATCGCAACCACAAATTTATATAGCAGTTTGGAAGAGCTTGGCTTATGCTCGTTACGGCTTGGGTCGTTCCCTTGGGGTGAGTACTTTTTCCCACCAAGGCAGGCCCTCTAAAGGTAAAAAAAAGTGAATAAGCACATCCATAGTTTGATCAATCTTTGTTTGCGTGAACAAAGAGAGAACACACGCAATGTACTCACTCACACTAGAAAGATTTGTTCAATTTTTAAGAATCCCAAATTGAAGTGTGGAGGCAATCTTTTATACAACTTAATATCACCAAAAGAATTTTGATTCTCAAGATCATCGTGAAGTGTGAGAGAAGTGCATACACCTTTTAAATGATATTACTTTGTAAAAAAGACTACAAAACACGAAAGACACATGTTCATTTTAGATCTCAAAAGCAATAATGGATTCTTTTTAAAGCACCAAACTTGAGTGTGAAGTTGGTTGTTCAATTTTAACCAAATCCAAAAACTAGTGAGTTTCTAATGTTCTTTTTAACCAACTTTGAGAAAAAGAAAGCTTTTGCATGTTCTTTTTTAAAACCCAAAAAGAAGTGAGTTGTCCTAAAACAGAAAACAAAAGCAATAATGGATGCTTCAAGTTAATAAGCATTTAAAAATGTTTTTTTCAAGTTCAATGCTTGATTCTCCAAATGAAACATTAATTCTTCAAAGAGTGTTTCCTATGCTTCAATTTTTTCAAGTTCCATGTGCAAACATGATCTTCAAGATAAAAAGACAAACTCATGAGAATTAATTGTTAAGAAACAATTCAGGAAATAAATATTGAAAGAAAATCAATTTCAACAGATGTGCACTCAACGAAATTTAATGATGATATCTAATCGATAATCTTTCATTCTACTTTTTAGCAAGATAAGATTGTAAGATCTAATCAATGCAAAGAGATTTAAAAGTATTTGCAAACCCTGCTAAAAGTAAAGAACATTTAACAAGGCCTGACAATAGTAAAAAAAATGTCAGCCTAATTTACTATTTTGCAGCTTGATACCCTTGGATTCAAAATCTTCCTGATTGGTAATTATAGAAGGCCCTCTTATGTAACCAGGAAATTTGTCAAAGTATATTTCATCTTTGGATCAAAAGCATAAACAATAGAGCAAAAAGAAACTGAATTTAATCGATTTCTTCAAAGTTACACTTGTAGAAATTATTTATTCAAGGCATTGTAATATTGTAGCTTTCCAAGTGTTTTTCAAAGGCATAAAAATCAAACTCTTTTCTGTAAATATTCACTACTATTAAAAAACCATAGCTAACTATATTTCAGATTTTTCAAAATCTGTGGATAAGACAGGGTGTGTTGTAGGTAGAGCTTCCAAATTGAATTCAAAGAGGAACGCATCTAACTTTCCACTCAACTTAAATGATAGAAGAGGGAGGCACAATATACTAACCAAAGTCAAAAAGCGTGTATCTTGTTCTAACCAAGACATGAAAAAAAAATCTAAGATGTTAGATTTGATAGTAGAATGTTGACATTTCAAAAATATATATTATAAGATTCTTATTGCACGTGTTACCTGTCATTTCATAACAATATTCTTGGCACGAGTCTTAGTCAGGCATCCTCAACTTGTATGTTACGCTTTGCAGAAGTTTTCCAACAAGAATAAAAAATGTACTCCTACTGAGGCTCTAAAAGCAGTTAAAGATATAGCTCAAAGATTAAATAAATGTCAGCGCATTCACACAAGAAATAAATGAGAGATATAAGTGAACACTTCTTTAAACAGAGCATTCAAAAATGAATTTACTTGTAAATGTAGTTTCAAAAACATCATGGAAATGCGCTCAAATAGTGACTCTCCATTTGATGTTAGTAAGCAGTCATTGAATATGTGAAGAGATCTCAAATCCCGACTATTGGAGCTCCTCCACGTCTCTTTGCCGCAACTTGAGATACGCAAAAGATGACAGTACAAATTTGCAAATCTTGTTTCTCTCAGGTAGCCAGCCACATGAAACCTTTGAATGTGCCCACAACATGATGGGCAAGTGGAAGACTAAACATGCCCCCTTCTAGCATCCTCCCACAAGCGTACTAAAATTGTCTTTATAATATATCTGAGCTACAAAAAAAAATACATTCATTCTAACTACCATTAATAATTCCAAACGTTTTTATTAGTAGCACTAGTTGGTATGTTTATAAAAAAAAAACAATAGCTCAAGCATTCCAAATTGAAAGCACGTGAAGCATAGACAAGGCATAGACAAGGCACGTTAACTATTGACAATATACCTTCAAAAGATGTGGTCTCATCCAATGTGCAGGATATGCTTTCCTTACATATGCCGACCTTGTGGCATTTTTTTTTACAAATACAACATTGATTATTATTCGGAAATGTTCATTTGAAATTAGCTATGTTCAATGAAAAATCAGAATATGTCATCCAACAAATAAATCTATTAAAGGAATGTAAAATATCACTCCCACTACTTCAAATGATTTTGATGCATTTGGATGGCATAACAAACCTTTATATGAACCTTCAAATTTGAATTCTACCGTTAATGAAATAATTTCTAAATCTCTTACTACATTGGGTATTATCAAAAGAAATAGAGACTTTACAAAAGCAAAGGCTTTATAGCCCCATCTAAAGCATGAATCGATATGATTTTCATAAATAAAAACTTTATATTCAGCTAGGATTAATGCAAAAACTGTGATTAAGAGAGGCTTTACAGCTCCACGGTGGGTGCCAAAATGTAAGCACTAAACTTGCACTTGCTTCAAAGACCAACAAACATTAGTGTTATTAGCAAATGAAGCAAACCAAACCAAGCACTCCTATGAGATATTGAATCATGCTTCATAATGCAAACAAAACAACAAAAAGATCAAATAAACTAATTGAAAGCATGTAAAGTATGTTCAAACCTATCCCATAGTGGATTGGTGCTACTTTGATGTGGAAAGTGGCCCTTTCCCAACCCCTTGATAAGCTAAATGATGAAAATTCCTTGAAGATGCTATGAGTTGTGGATTCAAATGCATAAGATTGTGGATAGTGCAAAATGCCTAAGATTGTGGATCCAAAATCAATAGAAAAGCCTTCCATTTATAGGAAAGAAGCATGGAGGAATGGGAAACATGAAGGATGTGGGATTAAAGATGATCCAATAACAAAGTGCCACTTTTCAACATGCTATTGAAGAGAGGTGGAGCACATTTTGATCAATGTGCAAATAAATGCAATTAGGTGGAAATTTAAAATTTGAAAGATGGCTTGTGGAGGAAGATGTGAAAGAGGAGTTAGTGCCACTTGGCTCAAGAAAAAGGACTTGTAAGAGTTATAAATGCCATGTTGGAGGAAAAGTCTTTTTGGGAGGGAGATTTCAAAATGGAGGAATATTCCAAAGAGATGCCCTTTTGAATGAAAATAGAAAAATTTATAAATCAATTAAATTGATTTACTTGTGCAAGTTGCAAAATCTAGAGAATTTGATGGATTAGATTTAGAGTTAATTAGGATTCAATTAACTTAGATGGAGATTAGTTTGATTTGACATTTGACTTAGATTTTTGGATTTATTTAAATCAAATGGGAGGAAAAATGAACATTAGATTTAATTAAATAAAGTTTGATTTATTTAATTAAAAGAAACGCTGTTAGATTTAATCAAATAAAGGTTAATTTATTTAATTAAAGGAGGATTATGATTTAATCAAATAAAGTGATTTATTTAATTAAAAGAGGAACATTAGGATTAAATAAATAAAATGATTTATTTAATTAAAAGAAGATATTGATTTAATCAAATAAAGTGATTTATTTAATTAAAAGAAGACAATGATGAATTAATTAAATAAGGATTATTTAATTAATTGGTTAGTAAGGAAGTGATTCAGGAAGAATTGATGTTAGTGAATCAGGATCAAGAGTGTGATATCAATCAGTATAATTCGAGTGTCTACACTTTCAAACCTAATTCATTCATGACTTCAAAGGGAATGGCATTAGTTGAAGCCCTTGGATTCAACATATAGTTATGTACAACTATCCCCTTATTAGTAGTGAGGTATCAAATGAATTTACATTCAATTGGCTACCCACTAGTGATGTGCCAAGATAAATTTCAAGAGCATATTATAAGTCATCATTAAAATTGGTATTGATGAGATGGTTGACAAGGTCATCAAATGTAGTTGATGCATTTAAATACTACAACAATTCCCTCTCTTTATATTTCGTAATCTTAAGGAGTTCGCTTATAGGCACATAAATTCTAAGTTGGCTTATGGCATGGGCAACAAAAAAGGGAACATAACTCAGCGAAGGGGTGAATAAGGTAAAATTATAGCATTAGTGTAAAAAATGAATGGTGTGATGTTGCTACAAGTGCTCACTTTCTTGTTATTTATGACATTACCACCCCCTCAAGTGATGTCTTATCATCATATTAGTGGCTTATTGGTTTCATCTATTTTGATATTTGCATATTTAGCCTTTGAAATGTCAAAATTACTTCATGGTATATTAACCCCTTTATTTTTGAGACATTTATTTCAAGTTCCCAAGATTTACATATGGTTTTTTTTCTTATTAGTTATCACTTGTTTTGGATTGGTCTTCCTAGCATCAATTTTGTGTCTTTTATTTTCCTCTATTATCCAATGGGAGGGTAAGTGCAAGAGTCAGAGTCTAGTTTTTGTGGACGTATCATAGGCAAAAAAACTCCATTAGGAACCTTCCCTAAAATTTAAAATTTCATGCCTGTGATTTTACTTTGATTTTAGGTTTTAAATAGACTTTAAAACCCAATCCTAAGCATTGGAATCGAATTGTTTATGGTACAACATTTACCTAGCTGCATCGAGGTTTTTTTCTCTTTGAGACCCCATTTTTTCATGTTGCATATGAAGCGATATATTGACTTCAAATTCCACTTTCAAGATAATAATCAACAACATTTTTGGAGATATATTATCCCCAATTATTTGATCCCAAAATTTTCAATTTTCATCTATTTTATATTTTAATTAAACAAATAAACTAATGAAAGTGATAAAAAAATCATATTTTTTTGTTTCATTTTTAGATATTGACATCAAAAAACCCTAGTGATGTACGTGGCACAATGGACCATGGAGTTGCTGCAGCAATTGCCAGTTCTAATCCTTTGGCAGAGGTACACGATAGATTAGTAAATTTGACATTATATTTTCTCTTCTATGGTCTATTATTAAAAAAATTCATGATACTTGTAGTTTAATTGGAATCTTGATGTTTGGTACAGGTGCTTGTCACTCTAGATCATCGATGTGTTGTTGTTGTGGATGATCATGTTGATTATTGTTGGGAAAATGTGTCTCAACCTTGTAATTACATAAGGTACTATTGATACGTTAGTAGCGGGGGGCGTGGGGAGTTCCCCCCCTTACGAGGGGTCTAGGGGGATCATCCCCTTGGCAAGGGGTTTGAGGGCCACACACTGCGGTGGGGACTTGGGGGTAGCACCCCCAAAAATAAAATTGTATTTATATTTTATTATTGTAAATCTAAATCGTTCATCATTAGGTCATAGATTTGACAACCGATATTTTATTAGCTTGACTTGCCCTAGAAGGCAACCCTCTTTTATGTGGGTGTTGTATTACGGTTGTGTATTGTGATGTATTTTGAAAGTCTGATAGCAGTTATGTTGCCTCTACATCTCTTGTTAATGATACTCCTATGAGAAGCTTGCTCTGTAAGTATATTGGAATCTTTGTGATTTCTGAATAATATATTGGGCGGCTTTTGGAGTGTGGGGTTTTTCTCCTGGAAGAGTTTTCCCCACATAAATCACTGTGTTGTGGTATGCATGATATTTATGTTTATTTTTGTTTAAGTTTTTGTAATTGTTAAACATCTGTAAAGTTTTGCATTATCCTCCTCTCAAGATTAGTGTAGGAAGTTGTTTCACTACTTTAGCTTCCTTACAATTATTTGTTTGCGGTAAGTGATTATTTTGTTACATGTCATTCCACAATTCAATTTCTATATATTAATGTCTATACTTATTATTGTATTAGTTGGATCTCCATATGGGTGAAGAGAGGAGGACGAGTGAGCGCATTTGAAAGAAAACATCAACAAAAAATCCATCCAACCAACAATCAAAGGCAGCGCAATCTAATTCCGCCCCCTAGTGGGAAATGACTATATATTAGGGTCATTTGTTGTATGCCTACGTGGCATTTTTCAACATATGTTTCGTACTATCAATATGTGACATTTTATGTCCATATGGATTTTTTGTACTAATCTTGTATAAATTTATTGGATATATTGTATACTTTTATTGATATATAACATTGTATAGCCTTATGGCTTTTTTATTAATGCAAATCTATTTTACCACTATTATCAAATTATATAGTTTTATCCTGAACATTGTCAACATGAGGATTAAGTAAATCCTATTTTTGATAGCTATTCTTGAATTATGTTATCATGTGCATTGTGTAAATTGTATTCTTGAATGTTGTAGGAATGGGTTTTGTTTACATCTTTTTCTTGATTTTTATTGTTGAGTATTCACCAATTATTCATCTGATGCTTAAATAATTACTAATGGTTTTTATTACATTAAAGTTTTCACAGGTGCCTATAGCTTTCTAACATTCATGAAACATTACTAAGTAGACATTTAATTATCTAAAGACTCTTGCAATTAAGGAAAATAAACCTGATAGCTTATTTAATAAACTATTACCAAGAAGAGTATTAATTTAATGTTGATTTTGATTAATGATAACTCATGATATTCCTATATTTTGTTGCACTTACATTAAAATGCTTAAATTTGGTAAGATTGGTGCATAGTTTTTGCATGGGTAAATCACTTCACTCTTACATATTACATATATTGCATCAAGTCATGAACTATAATTGTGTTCCCCAGATTATATTGCATGGAAGCAGAGTGCATATGACTAATTATCTCTTCAAAAATGAAATATTACATATTTTCTTCAGTACCAAAGATTGGTTTTGAAAGTTACAATACAATGTTTTTTGTTGAGAATAACTCTTAGAAGTTACAACACAAAAAAATTACAATAATTAAGCTAAAATGAAACTAGGTGTGCCTTTTCTCTATCTCAATAGGGGAGATAATATAGGGCAGATTTTATAACCATTTAATACCACTGCTTTGACTAAGTTGTTGGACCAACCTTCATTTGGGCACTAGAAAACTACCTCTCCTATTTTGACCCCTTCAAAGACTCCAAGGTGGTGTAGATAGAAGAAGAATCCTGCCTTTTCAAGCCTTGTCAACTCCTAGATGCCTCATTACTTTACTAACTTCCACCTAGATCCAAACTATCAAAACCCTTTTACCATGTTCATAGGACATATGTTAAATCTTTGAAATGGTCAACAATCTCTTGGAGGCATAGGAGAACCTCAAGGGAAAGTTTTAACACTTGATTGATTTTATTAAGGCTTATTTATCTTCACATTTTCACCAGCTAAAGGACTGTGATCTGCATTTACTTCTCAGTTAGCCATCTCAATCTGCCTTTTGGGTTCACCATACTCTGTCATGTCTTGTCTTATTAGAATCCAAACTCATATTATGCTCTGTCACTTTGTTCACTGTAGATAGTCTCAATGTGACTACATTTTTCATTTGGTGCCTCCATTAATGTCTTTCACCACCTAGCTACAACTTTTTTGTCCTTTAGTTTGAGCTCCATTATAGGACCTTTTGAGTGTGTTAGCTCTGTGAACCTTGCTAGCTCTGTGAACCTTGAACAACTAATAAGTCCCTATGTTTTGTCTTTTGGGCTACTCACTATCACATTTCTTGCTACCACCATGAATCTCATAGTGACTGTAATTTTGGGGCAACATTCATTAGACTTGCCACACCACCAAGTCCCTACTCAACACTCTCAATGTCATTCTTTGAAACTTTGTGCATTTCTACCTATTGATTTTTCTTGTATGACTATACAAAATTAATCCTAGCTCAAGGTAACTTCCCTCAAATTAATGATTGGATTATCTTCTTAAATACCATCATCTCATCCAAACACTATCATGACCTTCTATTATTTTTCTCACGCCACTAAAACCTTGTCCATTGTTGTTGTCTCTTTGCTCCTTGTCACTATGATTCATAACTACCAAGACTTAATTGAAAATCAAGATTATTGTCATGTCATTAGGACTGTGATGTCACTATCATTTCATTAAGACTTTGTTGACATGAAGTCACAGCTAAAATCCAATGAATATCAAAAAGGCACAATACAATATAGTGACATTGATGACTACCATTAAATTCTATTCCACATGATCACTGCCCTCCACTTGGTATGTAGCAGATGTTAAAATCATACTTTTTCACTTGCTTGTGCTTTTAAACTTTCTGATGACTACCCCTTGTACTTTATTAATGTATGAGCTATTTAATTTAAAATAATTTTTTTGCAAATATAAATTAAAAAGCTCACAAATAATATTTAACCACAGAGAGAGAAATGACAACACAATTTCAAGCCTGGTTGCAATGTGCAACTGGTAAATTTCTATATTATTAAATGGGGAAAATAAAGCTACTACACTCCAATCAAAGGTAATGGTTGTAACAAGCCATATGAAACCCCTAGAAAACATCTGCAATTTGATTTGCAGTAGCAAATCAAAGCCTAGGATCAATCTCCTCTCCAACACCTGCAGCTTCAAAACCTCTTTCACCAACAATCTCTTCAATCTACTCAACCTGTGTTGATTTTTCCTCTGTCAACACTCTCAAATCTACCAATCCATTAAAGGAATCACCATCTGAAGGTATGCTATGCCCTTCTCCACTTCCTATGGTTTTCCTCTCTGAAAAACTATCTTCAAAATGAAACAAATTCAATTTTATCTCTCCATGCTTTCCTGGAATGTAATTTCAAATGCATTTCATTGTCATTTTTCTTTCATTCCAAACACCCTAGGAAAATCAATGCCCCACCTCCAAGAAGGGAAAATAAAATGTAATTTAATATTCAAGCTTGAATAAAATATGTATTTTAATCCTCCAGACTTAGACAAAATACATTATGGCTTTAAATGGTTTTCATGCTTTCTCAAATAAAGCAAAAAAGTAGATTCCTCAGCCTGGGCGCCCACCTCCTAGGTTACTATTTTTTAGGAGTTTTGAGAATTCAAAATTGGAGTTATAAATGGTCTTAATGGCTCCCAAAAACCAACACAATTAATTGATTTTTTTGCTTTTTCAATTTAAAAAAAATATTCTCCATGATTCTCTTTCACCAATTTGACCCAAATTGGAATCAAACTCAAATTCAAAATTTCCCACATTACAAGATATTCAATTTCACAAAAAAATATGAATTTCAATCATCAAGCATGAAATCCAACACATCAAAATTGCAAAATTCAAAAATGACACCCCCAAGTTGGCACATGATTTCACTGAGCCATGGATGCTCTTGCATCAGACACCCATGGTAGAAGAAAATGTTTCATGAGTGAAACTCATAAACATTTGTATACTTTGTGTCTATCTTGGATCCACCTCTACTCCTTGTTCACTGGAAATTTTTTGTTCCTCTCATCTTGCGACTTTACATTAGTATTCCCTTTCATCTTCCCTCCTTTTCTCATCCCCATGAAATACAAATTACCAAACTCTACCTCCCACCAATGTGCTTTATCAAAATGAAACAAACCAATTCTATTCATACCTTCTTCTTCAACACAACATGTGTTCTATATTACCTTTCTTGTTTCTACACCTTCTTCTACTCCGCCTTTTGCCTTGTCTTCAATGCAACTTGCCACTCTATTGGTATCTTTAAAAACAAACTCTACTGTTGCAAACTAATTTTCTACACCCAAAACAATGTCAAAATGATAATCTTGTGACTCATCGTCCACCTTCTACAACAAGTAATCAAGTTCTTCTATCAGGGAAACTTCACCTTCATCATTCTCAAATAAGAAATCATCAACAATCCCCAACTTCGCATTCACATCTTGCTCATCACTCTCACCTATCTCCAACACATCTAATATTGCAACTAAATCTCTATTCTCATCATAGGAAGTATAAAAACCAGAATTTACCTCATTACCTTTGGCTGCAACCTTTGTGTTAGCTGAAAATTTCTCATTCCTCTCTCCTACAATTTCATCCAATTGCATTATCAAGTCACCCCCTCACCTTCATCCTTTTTCTCTAACTGTTTCAAACCACTAACCAAACAAATTCCAACCTTGCTACATACCTTGCCTCTTCTCTCATCCAATGGATTCAACTTATGATGAACTCCATCCTTCATCAAACTATAAGTGTTTGCAATCCATCATGAACTACTTTCCTATCAAACTACCACGGTCTACCCAACAACAAATGACAAACATGCATGTTTATAACATCACACAATACTTTGTATAAAAAAAAAACATCACACAATATCATAATAACTTCCAATCTTAAATCTTACCACACATTGTTCATTTACCAACACTTTGTGATCATCCTGCAACCATGAGATCCTATGCGAATGCGGGTGCCTCTTTCTCTCCAGTTGCAACTTCTCAACCATCTCTGTGGAAACAATATTATCAGTACTACCACCATCAATAATTACTTTAAAAACTTTACCTTTGCATTTGCATCTTGTATGGAACAATCTCCTCCTCTGAATGGGTTCACTTTTTTCATTCATCAAAACTCTCCTCATCATCAAGGCTTCACCATCTTACGCTTCTTCGGAGTGTGTTGAATGTGCATCTTCTCCATTTATGTTTGCTGCTCTATTATGATTCACAGTTCTTCTTCTTGGTCTTTCCTCTTCATGAGGACACTCATATGATTTGTTTCCTTCTTCTCCACTTGAAACACGTTATTTTAAAATTTCCTCTTTCAAATCCCCTACCTGATCTTTCTCTTCCTCTAAAATTTTGATCATAGGGCTTGCTTGATTTTTCACATCTTTCATCCTTACTTCCCTTAATGTCTCTAATTTGTTGTTCATCCTCTTTTTGTTGCACATAATCCCTATCCCTTCCCCTTTGTTTATTCTCAAACCTCTTGTTCGTCCTTTCTTCTATCTTTAATGCTATTTGATAAGCATCTCCCATTGTCACAACTCTAACGAGTGCCATCTCTTCTTGAATACTTGATCTCAACCCATTTATGTATCTTGCAACATTTTCCTTGGTTGCCTTTAAATGTCCAATCCTTATAAGAATTTTTTGAAACTCTTCTATGTACTCCTTTACTGTCTTGCTTCCTTGCTTCAAGCTTTGCATCTTTTTAAGCAACTCCATCTCATAATCTACTGGAATGAATTGCCTCTTCATTTTCTCTACCATTTTATCCCATCATGTAATCTTCTCTTTTCTTTTTCTTCCTCTTTCCAATTGAATTTCTCTCCACCAAATTGAAGCACATCCCTTCAATTTTGTCTTGGAGAACCTTACTCAATCTGGGTCTCCAACTTCCTCAAATTCAAAATCATCTTCCATATTTATCTAGTCTATCAGTTCTTTTGGATTCAAAATACCATTAAAGGTAGGAACATCAATACTTGGTTTTTTTCCCATTTTTGTTAAAAACCTTAATAATGGATCTCTTGCAATTGTTGCAGCTTCCTCTCTTTGCTCAGTATTTAAACTAGCATTCTTTGTGTTCTCATCTTCTTCATCATCACTTCCTAGGTCTCTCATTCTTTCAAATCCTTTCCTTATCTCATTTTGCAAAGTTTCAACCTACCTTCTCAAGGCTTTAAAATCATCATCTCTTACAAAATTATCTCCTCTTCATCTTCCTCTACCACAATGGGTTCCTCCCCCATCCATTTTTTTTTCAACACGCACAACATAGTCCTGGTGCAACTGCCTCTCTTCGGCGGTCTGTTACACACTCGAAATCTTGTTGCTTTGATACCACTAATGTATGATCTATTTAATTTAAAATAGTTTTTCTACAAATATAAATTAAAAATCTCACAAATAATATCTAACCACACATAGAGAAATGACAACACAATTTCAAGCCTAGTTGCAATGTGCAACTGGCAATTTTCTATATTATTAAATGGGTAAAATCAAGCTATTACACTCCAATCAAAGGTAATGGTTGTAACAAGCCATATGAAACCCCTGGAAAACATCTAAAATCTGATTTGTAGCAACAAGTCAAAGCTTGGGATCAATCTCCTCTCCAACACCTACAGCTTCAAAACCTCTTTCACCAACAATCTCTTCAATCTGCTCAACCTGTGTTATTTTTCCTTTGTCAACACTCTCCAATCTGCCAATCCATCAAAGGAATCACCATCTGAAGGTATGCTATTCCCTTCTCCACTTCCTATGTTTTTCCTCTCTGAAAAACAATCTTCAAAATGAAAGAAATTCAATTTTATCTCTCCATGCTTTCCTGGAATGTAATTTCAAATGCATTTCATTGTCATTTTGCTTTCATTCCAAACACCTCAGGAAAATCAACTCCCCACCTCCAAGAAGGGAAAATAAAATGCAATTAAATATTCAAGCCTAAATAAAATATGTATTTTAATCCTCTAGACTTAGATAAAATACATTATGGGCTTTAAATGGCTTTCATGCTTTCTCAAATAAAGCAAAAAAGTAGATTCCTCAACTTGGGCACCCACCTCCTGGGTTCCTATTTTTAGGAGTTGTGAGAATTCAAAATGGGAGTTACAGATGGTCTTAATGGCTCCCAAAAACCAACGCCATTAATTGCTTTTTTTTGCTTTTTCAGTTTTTAAAACATATTCTCCATGATTCCCTTTCACCAATTTGACCCAAATTGAAATAAAACTCAAATTCAAATTTTCCCACATTACAAGATATTCAATTTCACAACAAAATATGAATTTCAATCATCAAGCATGAAATCCAACACATCAAAATTGCAAAATTGAAAAATGACACCTCCAAGTTGGTACAAGATTGCACTGAGCCATGGATGCTCTTGCATCATTTATTCATGTTTTTTTTTCCTTTTCCCTTTGAGTCCATAGTGTTGTCTCATGGAATTCACACTGTGTAAGCTTCACTCTTGCCTTTGTGACTATGTTATTTCTTCATGTTTAGAAGGTTTATGACTATCTCATATTGTACCTTTCATATCAACTCCATGTTGTAACCATCCCAAGGAACACAGGTTCATAACCTCCAATCCCAACTCACTAACCAACTTAGAAGAAACAAGATTTGATTGAGAACATGAGTCAAATAAAGTATTGAACCTCTACCTTTCACTTTTACCTTTGCATGAAACAATTGAGTGAGCTCTTCAACTACATGAGAGCTATCAACAATTTTTTTAAAACTCCCTTCTTGAGTGTGACACAATATAGGTTTCCATCATTACTGGAGGAGTCTTCATTGGCTTCCATGCCCTTTTCCATGCAAATGGAACTTTTATCTTTATCCTTCTCATTAGGAGTCAACTTAAGGTGTAGTTTCCAACACATTTCATCAAAATGGCTATCTTGCTTGCAATGTGAGCAATGGAACTTTCCCTTACATCCTTTTTGATAACGGTGGGAGTAGCATTCTTTTTGCTTGATGTTGCCTTCTAGCTACTATTATGGACTATCCACTCTTCAAAAGAAACATAAACCTTTACTATGCTCATTAGAGTGTTCTAGTCTCATACACTAAAGAGCATAATAAAATATTATTCATGTGAGGGATATTTTATGAATGAAAACAACATATTCAATAAACAACACTTGTGCATAATCTAATAGTGATTATCTACCACTGTCACTTTTCAAGATAACTATCCTATGATATTTTTTCCAATGACACGGTCTTCTTCTTTCAGTCATAAATGCCTATGCCCTTCTTAAAGGTTATAAGGATTATTTGCATTGTCCATGACTCCCCTTGATCATTTTACCAGCTGCCCCACAAATTTTCACATCAAAGCTACAACCAGGAAAATTACCCAAAATCTTGGCTTTCTTTCCTTGCTCATGGAAAGCTTCTTACAGTGTCTAATAAATTTGATAGTAATTAAACAACTTCAATAGTACAAAGGTAGCAATTTGTTTTGCTAAGATGAGGCATGAGTTTGGGTGTGTTACAATATGAAGGGTTCTCTAATTTTGTGTACATGAGGTACCACAATGGGCCTATTTTTTCATATCTAATATCACTGTCCATACCATTTGGTAGGATGATTGGAATCCTAATGATGAGAGGATAATCAAGGATTCACCCACTTCCTATAAATCCAAAAATGGATTTTTCTTTTTGATGACTAGCAATCACAAAAAATGACAAGATAAACTAAATTTTCACATAGCCAAATGCCACAAAACAGATAAACCTACACCTGTGTAGGGAAACTATTATTTAGGGCTTACCTATAAAGGATTTGAAAACATGGAGAAGGATGTATGCAAGTTGTTTGAACCTCCTTCCTTTTAGCATCGTTCCAAATTTTCCTCCTCCTCTTACTAACAGGTCATCAAAATATCCCACAACTTTTGCATCATGACACCTTATCCTCCATTTACAATGTGCCATTACTTATGCCTTGAATCTACTACAACGTGGTGTTAAAACTTATTAGACTCCTTCAATTCCAATATTGGGGCTCTCTAATATTGTAAAAACTATAATTTTTAAGGGTGATAGGTTGAAATATATAACTTATAACATGCACCTATAGGTTCAGACATAACCTTCATATGTGCCATAGAATCTGACAAATAATGCATTAATGTTCTACACTTTTTTACACTTAGGGATCTTCAAAGAAAGCATCGACACATTGTAGTTCAAAAAATTCAAAGGAGTTGGGGTGAAAAATAGGACCATGCCTAGTGTAGATGTGCACACCTAGACATGTTGGCATTAACGGTTTGGCCCCACAAAGAGCACAACAAAAATTATCTTACCTTGCAACTTTACACTACATGCATCTGACGGCTTTTAGGGCAGAAACAAATCTTTCACCACATCCAAATGGCTTGGAGATATGAAAAATGAGAGAGGTTATTGTAGACAAACCCAATATGATCTTGTACCTTTAGACGAAACATTTCTAAGTGCCATGGTTTATGAGTAAGATCTCGTCAAAGTTTTCCAAATTTTCACACTTTGGTCTCTTAAGAGAAATCACTAGTACAATGTGGCTTGGAATGTTCTAGCATGCTCAGGTGTGAAAGAGGACCTTCCCTAGCATAAACCTCTCCACCCATATGTGTTGGAACTATTGGTTTGGTCACACGACAAACAAAACAAAAATTACAACACCTTGCAACTTTCTTTTCAATTCATTTGGTGCTTTTTCCATTAAATGAAAACTTGTCACTGTGGGCGAATGGAATGGAGATATGAAAAATTGAGAGAGGGACACTACGTGACCTTGTACCTTCAACCATAATGTTTCTAAGTGCTATGGTTTTTTAGAAAGAGCTCAACAAAGTTTGTTGCCCTTTCACACTTTGGTCTCTTAAGAGAAATTGTTGATGCAATGTAGCCCAGAACGTTTCAACATGTTGGCGTGCGAAATAAGACTTTGCCTAGAAAAAACCTACCCATCTGGACATGTTGGAATAGTTGGTTTGGTCATACAATGAACATAACAAAAATTACAACACCTTGCAACTTTACACTACATGCATTTGATGCTTTTTCCATGAACTGAAAAATTGTCACCACGGGCAAATGGATTGGAGATATGAGAAATTGAGAGAGGTTATTGTAGAGGGACCCTACATGATATTGTACCTTCAAACAAAATGTTTCTAAGTGTCATGATTTTTTAGTAATAGTTCATCAAAAAATTTGTTGCCCTTTTGCACTTTGATCTCTTAAGAGGATTGTTTTAATCTTGCAAAGACTTATAGATAAAAGTCATGACATTTGTAGGGATATCATAGGACAAAGATTGTTTCCCCTTCAAAACTTCATGGCTATCACAAAATTTCTACCCCTTTGATATGACTTCTCCATCTGATATTTTGACGATTCTTTTTTATGTTTACTAGTGATCTAGAATTGTCCTTAAATATATTATCTTAGATACTCAAGTTGTTTGATTGATCGAGTTGACAAGTAATTATAAAAGCTTGAGAGGGTTAGCATTGAGAGTAGGAAATTTGGAATTTGAAATAGTGGAACATGAAAATGACATGCTCTAGGGGACAAATCCACACCCATGGTCTAATCTAGGAGGGTAGAAGAACTAAGGTGTCAATTTGTGCAATGTGAGGCTCAAATTACTTATTTTTCAAAGGTAAGGCACTCATATGCAATGCCATTGAAAGGGACGGATTGTAGGAAGATCATGATAGACAAAATGTTGAGAGAACAATTGCAAAAGGACAAACCATAAAGCACGAGGCATAGAGAATGGATTTTTATGGACAAACTTGCAGGCAAGAAGCATATGAAGACATAGAGATTGCAAATACAATCTTAATGATTAAAATATCTAAAAGAATGCAATAATAATCTTTCACCAAGGGTAGCAATAAAAAGTGTAGTCGAAGATCATGAGAGGATAGGAACTTTATTAAACAATACACTTGCTCTTAGTTTTGGTGAATTTGAACCCTTCCCTAGTGCACTTGCATTGTAACTAAAGATAAAACCTTAACCCTAATCCATACCAATGCAAGTGATAAAACTACTGGTGCACCTACATTTCCTAGTGGTACAAACACACCGAAAGTGGCATTATCATATTTAGGCTTGATATTCCCTATTTGGCATAGGTGTAATGCCTCATGGCACAAGAACATGTGTAATGCCTCGTGGCACAAGAACACTATCCTATGGTGCGTATGCACTCCCTTGTGGTGTAGGTTCACCATCCTATGGTGCAAGTACACTACCCTATGGTGCAAGCACTCTTTGGTCCCCCCAAAAAAGGTTGATATGGTGCAATTATATCAATGAATCCACCTAGAATGGCCTGTCCAAGCCTATCATACTAAATTATATTTCTATTTATTTGATACACTAATAAGTGGATAAACCCATGCAAACCTTTGAGAAATATAACCCAATCAAAGGAAAATAATATCAATCCCATTTTTTTATCAATCCATAAATCCCTTTAAAAATGATGACGATAGACTTACAAATCAAGATGAACATCATGGTGATGAGAGTATTTTATATCAAGATAAATATATCAATAATAACTTTAAAAATATTATCTAAAAAAAAAATTCATAGGCCTTAATTTCCCAATCATGAATAATCAAGAGCATTTAGGTCAAGAACATCCTTGCAATAGTTATCACCCAAGATCAAATTGAATATTTATTAATCAACCTATGACAAGGAAAACATTCTAATAGATCATTTTCTATTGTAAGAAAAACTTACTACAAGAGAAAATCATGAGAGGATAACCAAAGGATCATGAAAAAGTGTAGTTGAAGATCATGAGAGGATAGTATTAAAGGTATTCTCAAAGTGGCATAATGGGAAACATGTTGGCTATCATAGAAGGGTATACGAAGGTTTGATTATCAATGCATAGTCAAATACATGAGGGCAGTCTGTTTTCCAAAAGGACCTTATTGTGACTATACAATTCAAGTGAAGACCTCATGTGAACAATACAAGGCAATCACATCAAAAACATGTGATGAGATCAAAAAGGAAAATTTCAAATGATGACTAATGAGGGTAGAACTTGCATACAAAGAAAATAGTCTTAAACACTAAGGGGAAACAATCATTCAAGAGCCTTGATCATAGACACATGATCACAAACAATTGCATTATTTCCAAGGATGAAATGAATAATATATAGAAGGTGAGTTGGGTATCAAATGGGAACATGATGAGCCAAAAAACTATGAGGTTATGAGTTTATGATCAAAATTTAGTGTAAGTTTTAGTTTCAGTCTAAGATGAAGATATATGAATGTAACCAAGTTACACCCCTATGAAACCATGCAACTTGTGGATGTAATTCAAGATGTATATGGTTTCCATGGAGTTTGAATTGATGTTCCCTCTATAATCTAGACACAAATATGAAGTCATATTAAAAACTAGGAAAGAATGTGATTTAAAAAATTGAAACTTAATAATATTGTGCTTTTCTCATTTCTATAGCAGTTAAAACACAAGATAATGATACATGTTTTAATAACCAAAAAAAGTGATCAATTTAACATGAATTTACAAATTCAATGTACATACTTACAAATCAATCCAATGAGCCATCTAGGTTTTCTCTACTCTTTATTGTGTCAAGTATTGCCTCACGGTTAGACTCACACACCTTCCACAAGTTCTTGTTCACAAGTCTACCCTAATATTTGATGAAATGAATGTTGGATGCCACGATAAGGTTTGAGTAGTGAAGAATCTTCTTATGTGTGTGAAATTCCTCAAACAACTAGATATCAGACTTCTTAACTCGGTATCTTCTAAGCCATGTTCTAGTAACAACCACCGAACCTGTTGGATATTCTATGTTTTCTCCATCTGTAACTGGGGCCTCTAATTTCTTTTTGGCCTTGATATAATGGCACGTAATAATTTATTCCCTCTTCATTATCTTCATCTAAAATCATTGCATAAACATGCCTTGCATTGATATGTGTATCCAGTTAGATGAATTTAATGAACATTACAAAAAAACTACAAAATAAGATAAAACTAGGAATTTTATAAACTATGCAGGATGATATATTACTTGGTTCTAGTAGATCTCATATATGATCAAAGTCAACATATAATTGCATCTCTATGATTTGTACAATCATTGCGAGTTGATATGTGTCAAGTGGGGTTAGACTTCTTAAACACAATTCTTCAATCCACTCCTTCGAGTCATAGTCATTCCATGCTTGAATTGTACATGAAGAACAAAAGCATGCCATATTTCATGTATGGATAGTCCATGAGCCTACATTGGAGCTTCTAAAAGAGTGTAGCTCACTCAATCTTATTAGTGTAGAACAATCCTCATATTTTTCAATGTTAGTATCATCTACCAACCAAAAAAATATACGAACTAAAGAATTACCTTCTTTACCTAGACTCATAGCATGATTACACCACTGGATAATTCATTTTGCATCTATCAAATTTGGACTGTCTTTGTACTTTAACTCTTCTCACGCGAAGGCTCTTTCAATACATGCTCTTGTGTCATCATGCTCCCCCTTTCCATGCTTGGCCTTAGAGAAATTCCACATATGTTGAACACTGTTGATCTTATGCATCCTTCTCAACCAATAAAATATTCTAGAGTTCTTGAATTGTGATGTACAATTATCTGACCATATTATGATATGCTAACTAAATGATATGCCCCTGCTAGCCAAATCAGCATAGAACATCTGAAAGCAACCTTGCATGAACTCTGGAGAATGTGTGTGATCATCACTGATCTAAAAGTGATACTCCCTCAATACCTTCTTGTTATCATCCATACTACCAGCTACATGAATGAATACTATATGCACAAATATAGCAACATGTGTGGAGTTGTAGTATTGTGATTGCACCTCATTATGTGGTTGTAGTGTGTAGTTATCTACAAAGTCGACAACTAAAACAATGCTATGAAATGGAAACATACCCTTGCATAATTTGAATTGTGAGTCCAACCATTGAGCTCTATGTGTATGCCTTGCATACTCATATCTACCACATGATCATGAAAAAATCCCATAACTGATGCACTAGAATCTTATCACTGACCAATTCACACTTTTTTGCTTCTTTCCCATCTTTTAGATTGTAGGACACTGTCTTGTATTTGCCAAATTCCACAATTTCATTTCCAACTACACGTGTATTATGCATGTGTTGAAAAATTGGCAAATGTTGCAAGCCATCACAATGAACACACATGCCATCCAAACATGATTTCCTGTAAAAAAATTGACCTTCCACTCTTTCACATAAAATGGTAGATAAGAAATCCCTTGAAGATGTAGGTGGAGGCCTTATGTTACATTCCTGTAAAGCATTATTAGTATGCATATCTACACATATACGTTGATAAACATCATAATGGCTAGAAAACTCAACATGTACTCTACAACAACAAGTAGTGCATGTGTGATTTATTTTGACATAAAAAGGCTTTAGAATTTCAAAAAACCTTTGAATTTTTTTAACTTGAGGATACATCTCTACAAATTTAGCAAAAACTTTGGGTTTGAGTCATATCCAAAAAATGTTTTGGATGTGGCTCACATATTTGACTACCAATTCTCCTTCTTACAACATCTCTTTTATTGGGAGAGACCCTTATGTTATTCTTCCAAAATTATTGTATTAGAGATTTCAAGGCTTAAACAATTTCTTTATCTTTTTGTGGTAGTCTACCTGAGAATTCCCATAACTCATTGTTATTTGGATCCTCCACCCTTTCACACCTTCTTTTGGCTCTCATCAGAGATGATCTAGTTATTTTCAAAGTTTTACTCATCTTTGAAAGGATCATCTTATTCCTGGTTTGATTGCTTACCTGTGTTAATGTCATCACACGTCGTGTGGTATTACTATTTTTTATACGTGAGGTAGAACCCACACTCTCATATGCACTCATTAGATTATTTACAATGGATTTCTTACTCAAGTCATCTAATGTTCTTAGCCAAAGAATCTTCATGATGGGCCTAAATCTGAGTTGCCTCATCATTTCAATAAATAGATGACATCTTCCAACCACATTTAGCTTCTCAAAAAATAATCTTCATATCCTCGCATATCTTTGACATGTACGTTTTGGAATCTTATCAGTCATAGGTTTCAAAAAATTAACATCAATATCAATCAAATATTTAGGCTTTCTATAAAAAACTCTAGGAGGAGTTCTCAAAGGTAAAGTTGCATCAACATTAGGAATGTCATTAACATTAGGGATAGATGGTGTACCTTCAATCGGAGAAAAAATGATGATGTACCTTTAAATTGACATGTAAACAATATTGTACATTAAACTTGAGATGTGGTATGCAAAGTTTCTTTAAGTAGAGATGTGTTTGTTGATGTACTTTCAAGACCACATGTTGTAGATGGTGTGTCTTCAACTGGAGATGTGATTGTTGATGTACTTTGAACATGACATATTGTAGATGGTGTGCCTTGAACTTCACTTATGGTTGATGATGTGCCCCCAACTTTGGAATTCATTTGTCTCCTTGCACGAATATTTTTGCATCCATTCCCTTTATGATTCCAATTCAACGTCTCTCTTAGATTGCATGGGAATTTCTTCTTCTATGGGGTTCAATATATTTTCTTCACGAAGTTGCCTCATTGTTTCTATTTTCCTTGCATTATTGGCTTCATGTTCATCTGATGTTAGAGGCTTTGCATGTTTCCTCAGCATGATGTTCAATGCTAAATGTTCACAAACACAAAAAGAACAAAATTAAGTATGCTCACTAATACAAAAAAAATTATAATCAAATCAAAACAATTGTAATTGATCTATGTGAGCAGGTGACAAGCACAACACTTTAATTTTATCAAAAAAACTCTTGATAAACAATTGAATTGTACAAACATGACAAATATGACCTCATATAATCAAATTTCATCTAAAAAAATCAAATTTACACCAAGATAATTGTTGAATAGAAAATGGAAAATCACTTTAATTCATGAACATGATCGTCTTCCTTCTCGAACACACCAAAATATAGAGGACACCAATAATACTCTTTCACCAAGGGTATATCCTTTTAGTTCATGATTTAATGAGGGGGAATAGATTGTATTTCATAAAAACTTATGTTGTTTGCTTTGATTGTGATTGTAAAGAGTTAAAATGACTCTTTTGAAACCCTAAGAAAATACCAAGTCTACAAATGGAAGTAACATAGATAGTTTGGAAGTCCTTGAGAGAAAGAAGTAGCAAATTTATTCATAACAATGAAAGGGCGCCATGTAATAATTTATTCACAACAAGAGAAGGGACAAAAACAAGTTTGAGAGGGCATATTACATAGCCTTATGACTGTAATACAGTCTAAGGGGTAGCCTTTCCAAGAAGGGGCAGTTTTCAAACTAAGGGTAAATCAATGAAAGGCAAATAGAGGAGGGTATGTACATTGATGAAAGGGATTTGAAAACAATAAAAAATGGAAGTAATATCAAGAAGGATATTCAATCATGGATTTCTTAATTAAGATAGACTGGTGAGTAAGAAGAGCTTAGATAATGAGACACTTCAAACTACATAGGACAACCTCATTCATGAGATTCAATCTTGAGGATATTCATAGCCAGAACATGAAAGTTCATTAAATAAACCATTTTCAACCTTCTAAGGTTTGCTTAACTTGTTGCCCCATCTTTATGGCAGCCATAAATGGTCAAAATAATTCATTTGTAGCTTTCTAAGGTTCATTTGTTTGCTTTCCTGCATTGAGGCAGTCATAAATATATAGGAAATCATCTTGACAACCCTCAAAATTATTGTGACTCGTTGCCCTAAAATATTGGTAGCCTCAAACACATTTGTAACCACCTTATGGACTATTTCCACCCTTATGGTATGGCCTTGGAAAACTCATAGAAAACTCAAATTGATGGAAGAGGGATCAATTTAATGTTGTATCTTCTACTTTTAGAATTAAGTTGAACAATTGTATGTAGTATTTCAAAGACATGGAAGGAAAATGAAAGGAGCACATCAATAAAGGAAAATATGTAGCTAATGGAGAAAGGGGAAAATTACATCCATATCCAAGGTCTTATTGAATGGAACAAGGGGCAAATTGTATCCAATCATTTGTACACTGATTGTATACAACAATTTGCTACATAATATAGGTAGTAGGAATTTGCAATTGAAAAGAAAATGCAAACGAAAAGCAATTGATCTATGTGATAAGCAAAGGAAAATATGCAGCTAATGGAGGAAGGGGCAGATTACATCCATTACCAAGGTCTTATTGAATGGAACAAGGGGAAAATTGTAGCCAATCATTTGTACACTCATTGAATATGACAATTTGCTACTTAATATAGGTAGTAGGAAATTGTAACTACCACAGTCTATTTTTTCCATTGCCACAGTTTGTATTTTGTCTCTTAAGAGGGTTTCTAGGATAAATATAGTGTTCTTAATTATTCATTACAATGGTGGTTTCTAGGATAAATATAATGTTCTTAATCCTTTTTATATTTTCAAATCCACCTGCATTCTAGCTAATGTACAGTGAATCAATTTATTTGTTTTCAGGTCAATTGCTAAAAAATCAAAATGAAAAGCAATTGATTTATGTGACAAGCAAAGGCAAACATGTAGCTAATGGAGGAAGGGGTAGATTACATCCATTTCCAAGGTCTTATTGAATGGAACATGGGACAAATTGTAACCAATCGTTTGTACACACATTTAATATGACACAACCAAAAACTTGGAGCTCTAATATCACTTGATCTCTAGACACTAGGTTTATAACCCTAAAGATACATTAAATATAAATTATCTTAAGCTAGCTATTCACCTACAACTCCTGGAAACTTTCCCTCAAGGGTTTAATCAACTTGCACTAATATTTCATAAGTAAAAGGAAATTAAGCATATAGTAGAGAACATAATGAGAAAATCACACAAATGAATCTTATTGGACAAGAACACAAGGCATATCTTGGGAGTTCTTTGTAACCAACTAAAAAACCCATACAAATCAATCTAGATACAATGAAAACGAGTTAATTCCACTAACCACGATGGAAATGGAGTACTATAAGCAATGCAAATGGAATACATAAGCATGTTCGTGTTAAGTTGAAATCCTCTAGATATAAGCTTACATGAATTCATGTAAATTATGTCATGTTTTTCATTTTTTTCTTCAAAATCCTAAAAATTTAACCTTTTTTATGCAACTTCCATCTTATTCAATGTTGAATTATATGTAAAACTATTATGATTAATAAAATTATGAAAGGAATGGTCTATATTGTTAAAAATTAAAAAAAACTCAATATTTAATCATTTCAATTCTACAAAAATGAATATTACCTCAGATAATAAAATATGATTTAGAAACTTCAAATTATATTTTTTTACATTTTCCAACAAGCAAATTGGTGCTCAAAAGGTGATGGAGCAAACATAATATGGTACTACAACAAGTCAACTGCATAAAAAGGTGTTTTCTTGTTGGAGAAAGCACAAACTAGACAAAGGTAGAGAATTGTGGGCATGTATCACGTGTCAACTCCCTTTTTTACTGTTTTTGGAAAAGGCAATTTGGTGAGTGCCAAATGTGATGTTTAGAGGCTTTGCAATTTGGCGAGCACCAAATGTGCTATATAGAGAATTTGTAATTGTGAAATCCTTGAACCTACATGAAGACCTACAAAGGGGAGAGAGAGAGAAGTGTGGGAGAGACCTAATAGAGTAGCAAGGGATGGAGGGAGAGGTTTAGTGTGATTTACTAATAATGAAAAGGATAAGAGAGAAGAGTGAGAGAGACCTAGAGGAGTAGCAATGAGACAAGGAGTGAGAGACGTAGAGATGGACAAGGAGGGATGAAGAGGAAAAGAAGGATTAAACCCTCAAACCTTAAACCCTCAACCCTCAAACTCATAAAACCTCTACCCTCTACCCTGTATATTAAACCCTCAAACCTAATCCCTCAACCATATACCTTAAACCCTCAAAATTCAACCCTCAACCCGTAAACCCTAATCCCTCACCCTCCCTTTAAACCCTCAACCCTTTAAACCCTAATCCCTCAACCCTCAACCCAACCCCTAAACCTCAACCCTTTAAAAATCCCTCAACCCTTGCCCCTCAACCCTAACCTCAATACATTAAAACCATCAACCCTAACCCTAACCCTCCCTAAATCAATCCCTCAACCCTTAAACCCCCAACCCTCAACCCTTAAACGCTCAACCCTCAAGCCTTAACCCTTAATCCCTTAAACCCTCAACCCTCAATCCCTCAACCATCAAGCCTCAACCCTTAAATCCTCAACCCTATACCTTAAACACTAATACCTCAACCCTTAAACCCTCATCCCTCAACCCCCAACCCTTGAACCCTTAACTGTTAAACCCTAATCCCTTAGCCCTCAACCCTTAAACCCTCAACCCTCAACCCTTAAACTATCAACCCTCATGCCTCAACCTGTAATCTAGGGTAAAATTCTAGGCTAATGTAAAATAACATAAAAAGTAACCATAAACCAACAACAAAGTACAAATAAGCATAAAAACATAAAATATAAAGCAATATCACCATAAAGTCTTCATTCCATCATTGATACAGAGCAGGGGTAGAAGTTACATGATTGATACCGTATTTCACAACAATGGGTTCATTCATCTTTCAAAGTTCAAGACTCTTCCAAAATGGAACATTCCCCTCAAAGGTCACAAACCCCAAATAAGGCTTCAATGCCTCAAACCCTCTACTCAAAACTTGAAACACCTTAGACAAGGTGGAAACAACATGTTTAGACTAGCATCTCTCCTTGGAAGCAAAAAGTCAGAAAATTTATTTACCACTATGTCCACATGATCCTTCAATACCTCTTGAACTTCCCAAGACAACTCTTCAATGCTTGTTGATGTCAGAACAACCTAGGCTTGCTCACCATTGTATTACCTACCTCTTCCTCTTTTATTGGCTTTAAAAACTCCTCTATACCCATTGTCATCACTCTAGACTCCACTTGTGGGTTTTAGCTTTCATCTTGCAATGGTGTAAGGGTGTAGGAAACTCCATATTTTTCTATAACATAGGTGTTTTTTCTGCCATCATATTTGGCACTCCCATCATATTGCCAAGGCCTCCCCAAAAGCAAATGGTACACATCCATTAGTATTATATAACATAAAACCTTATCTTTGTACCCCCCTATATGAAAATCAACCCAACTTTGTTCATTTACAACTACTTGTTTCCCTTTGTTAAGCCAAGAAACTGTATATGGAGTGGTATGAGGGATTCTTTTCAACTTAAGTTTTTCAACCATCTCAACTGAAACTAAATTATCAATGCTAACTGAATCAATTACAACTTTGCAACATTTACCTAGGTACTTATGTGTAGTTCTGAAAAGAGACTTCCTCTGTGGCAGCTCTTTCTCCACTAGTACCTTGATCAAAGTTCTTCTCACCATGAGAGACTCACCAACTTCTAGATCAACATTATGTGATGAAGAATGCACACTTTCATTGTCCTCTCCTTGCACAAACTGATTTCTTCTTTCTCCTCCAAATGAAGTAGTGGATTGATTTCAATGCATTACCATGCTTGATGGCCTACAAATTTGTTGCATGCATAACCTTTCCTTGTAAATCCACTTGAACCTCCTCTTTGGCTTTCAAATCTACCGAATCTGATCTACCTCCTCTAAATCCACCTCTTGAATCTACAGCTTGTTCTTGGACTCTACTTGCCTCTCCTTGAATTTCATTTGACTATCCCAAATCAACAAATGTTCCTCTTCCTCTAGAATTTTTGCCTCTGCCCCTGCTTTGCTTTTCTTGCCTTCTCCTCAACTTATCTTTGACCTTGATGACCAATTGATAACACTCCTCCAATGTTCTTGGATTGGTGAGGCTTAATTCATCTTGAAGGTTGTATGTCAACCCATTGAGGTATCTTGCCACTTTTTCTCATCATCTTCTACATGACCCGCCCTTATGCTCAATTTGTAGAACTCCTAAGTATAGACACACATCCATCTCTTTTTGCTTTAGGTTTTGAAGCCTTTTTGAACAACTAGAATATCCCTAGTCACTTTGTACATAAGTAGGAATTTTCCCTTGAGGCCATCATATCCCAAGAGGTGATTTTAGTTTCCCTTCTTTCTCCCTTCAGTACTTTAGCTTCACTAAAGCAAGGCATGGCCCTTCAACTTTGTCTTGGCCAACTTCACCCTTTGATTTGCTGGTACATTTTTATAGTCAATGTAGTTATCTAATGCTCCTATCCAATCTAGAAGTTCTTCACTGTCCAACTTTCCTCCATGCATGGGTAAATCCATCTTGATCTTAGGACCTTTTCCCTTTATTTCCTTCAACAATTTTTCCATCCTCAAGTCATTAGGATCCATCTCTTCCTCGGACCCTTGGGAACTTTCCTTTTCCCTTTCTTCTTCTTCTTCTTGATCACTCAAATCTCTTGTGACCATACCTCTCTTCTAACTTGTCTCAATAATAGAAAGCTTGGATTGAAGGGCTTCTTGGATCTCCTTCATTTGTCTCGTCTCTCTCGCATGCTTCTCCTTTATTTCATTTATCTTTCTAGTTAGTGGATTCCCTTTTGGAGACAACTTGTTTCTTCTTCTCTTCAACCTTTTTCCTCTTTAGATAAAACCTACACTTTGATAACAATTTGATGCAAAGCAGGGTCAGAAGTTACATGATTGATACCATATTTCACAACAATGGGTTCATTCATCTTTCAAAGTTCAAGACTCTTCCAAAATGGAACATGCTCCTCAAAGGTCACAAACCCCAAATAAGGCTTCAATGCCTTAAACCCTCTACTCCACTTGAAACACCTTAGACAAGGTGGAAACAACATGTGTGTACCAACAATGGCTCTCAAGAATCTTGTACTCCCAACCTACTTAGCATTCCTTCACAAATTGGGTATAACCCTTGTAGCCCTCCAAACTAGACTTTTCTACCATAACTTGTGGAGAAAATTTTGGATTCAAAACTTGAAGGAAGATTTTAGTACCCATTTAGACATTCTTTAACATACTAAGAATTGGGGTAGGGTTGTTTTGGAACACATGGCTCAAATTTTGACCTTCCTTCTGCTAATTAGGCCTAAAAGGGCAAATTTAGGATTAAGTGTACTAGGGCTTGATAAAAAAAAGGCTTCCAGAGATCTTCCAACCACTTCCTAGCTCTGATAGGGTCCTCACACATCTAATGACATGTTACACTTTCCAACAATGCATTTCCCAACTTTCCTAGCACAATTTGCTACTCCTTTCATGGCTTCTTAGTCTAATACATGGAGATATCAAACCTTCAATTCAACCTAGCACATGCCAACCATCTTCACTGATCCTGCATCTTTAGGGAAACAAAATCTATCCTACTCCAAGCTATTCCGTCGAGTTTGAGGTATTTTCATTGGTAGAATGGGGAGAAAAGCATTTTATTCACTCAGAGCCCACGCTAACTAGGGTTTCAGGTGGTTTAGAGTAAAATTGCTCTAATTTGCTTCAGACATAATGAAATTAGGTGCTACAAAAAGGAGAATTTAAGATATTGATTTCTCTACCAATTCAAACAAGTTTTAGGCCATGGGAAGGTCGTACACGTCCATAATGTTCACTAGTTCAACAAAGAAAACATTGTAAATGTAGAAAATGGAGTTTTTTATTTATTCCAACTTCAAACTTCAACATCCCAAAAAAACCTTCGACCACACAAGGTCTGTTATAAAAATTTACCATAAGTTTCCAATGGACATCAACCACTTTTCAACTTACAATGGTTCATATTCCAACCAAACTTCAATTTGATAACAAAATGCAAAAAGTTGCTCTTACAACATTGTGCAACTTGACACTTTTTGCAACTAGACACTTCCATTCAACTAATGATCTAAATTAGAATATAACACACCTAAAATGGTCTTCTTAGACCTTATTACATGAAAACATCACAATATAAAACAAAATGCTAACTCTGACCCCTCTTGGGGCATGAAAACCTATGGTGCCCCTGCGCCAATCATTGATTCACCTCTATTTCTCTTCTCCATCTTGCTTGAATGTACTTAATGCCCTCAAATTTGAGTGTGCAATAATAAGCCTATGACAATGAATAACAAGATATTCAAGATAGTTGTCTCACACCAACAACATGTACTTGCATATGAACTAGATATATCAAAATGACAAGGACAAGGGTCTTTTATACAAAGGACAATTTTCAATGTCAATAAGATGTGTCAATCAATGGCCGAGAATGAAAGTTGTGGTATGGAATAGGGTTAGGGAAAAAATAGGGCAAATATAGGACTTGGTTAAGGATGAATGGCTAGGATTGAATTATAAAATAATTCAATCAAGGGCTATAATTAAATGTGATGTCAAGAGATAAGATTTGATATGGAAGATAAGATTGGCATAGAAAAAGAGGTTGTTGGAGAAATTCAAATGAATAATTAAATAATAAAAATATTATTTAATTATAGAGGACATGTGATAGGTTGAATTTTGATTAAATAATAATTTAATTCAAAAGGGAAAAGAAAATGACAAATTAGTGAGTAATTAAATAAATAAAATTTATTTAATTTAATGATAGAAAAGGTTAAGTGAAAAGGGAAAAGGTTATTTTTTAGTGTCTACACAACCCTTTAATCGTAAAAACCCTTAACCCTTAAACCCTCAACCCTCAATCCTCAACCCTTAATCCCTCAACCCTCAACCCTTAAACCTTAAAGCCTTAAACCCTCAACCCTCAACCCTTAACCCTAACCCCTCAACCCTATAACCCTTAAACCCTAATCCCTCAACCCTTAAACCCTAATCCCTCAACCCTCAACCATTCAAAACCCTAATCCCTCAATCAGCCCTCATCCCTCAAACCTTAAACCCTCGACCCTTAAACCCTCAACCCTCAAGCCTCAACCCTAAACCCTAAACCCTTAAACCTTTAAACCCTCAACCCTAATCCCTCAACCCTATACCTTAAACCCTAATCCCTCAACCCTCAACCCTTAAACCCTAATACCTCAACCCTAAACCCTTAAACCCTCAACTTTTAAACCCTAATCCCTCAACCATCAACCCTTAAACCCTCAACCCTCTACCCTATATATTAAACCCTCAACCTTAAACCCTCAACCCTATACCTTAAACCCTAATCGCCAACCCTCAACCCTTAAACCCTAATCCCTCAACCCTTAAACTCTCAACCTTCAACCCTCAACCCTTAAACCCTCAACACTTAAACCCTAATCTCTCAACCCTTGAACCCTAAACCCTAAACCCTTAACCATTAAACCCTCAACCCTCAACCCTTAAACCCTTAAACTGTTAAGCCTTGAGCCTCAACTCTTAAACCCTAATCCCTCAACCCTCAACCCTCAAACTTTAAACCATCAACCTTTAAAACCTAAACCATCAATCCTAAACCCTTAAACCCTCAACCATCAACCCTTAAACCCTAAACCCTTAAACCCCCAACCCTCAAACCTAATCCCTCAAACCTATACCTTAAACCCTAATCCCTCAACCCTCAACCTTTAAATCCTAATCACTTAACCCTCAACCCTCAACCCTTAAACGCTTAACCCTTAAACACTCAACCCTTAAACCTTAATCCCTCAACCTTCAACCCTTCAACCCTCAACCTTAAACCCTTAAACCCTCAACCCTCCAGTCTCAACCCTTAACCCTCAAGCCTAATCCCTCAACCCTATACCTTAAACCCTAATCCCTCAACCCTAGACTCTTAAACTCTAATCCTTCAACCCTCAACCCTCAACCCTCAACCCTCAACCCTTAAACCCTAATCCCTCAACCCTTAAACACTCAAAATTTAACCCTCAACCCTTAAACCCTGATCCCTCAACCCTCAACCCTAATCCCTAATCCCTAATCCCTTAACCCTATACCTTAAACCCTAAGCCCTCAACCCTCAACCCTAATCCCTATCCCTAAACCCCTAATCCTCAAACCTTAAATCCTAAACCCTCAACCCTTAACCCTTAAAACCTCAACCCTCAACCCATAAACCCTAAACCCTCAAGCCTTGAGCCTGAAGCCTCATGCCTCAACCCTTAAAGCCTAATTCCTTAATCCTTAACCCTTAATCCTAGACCCTCAACTCTCAACCCTTAAATCCTCAACCTTTAAACCCTCAACCTTCAAACCTCAACCCTTAAATCCTAAACCCTTAAACCCTTAAATCATGAACCCTCAACCATCAACCCTAATCCCTCAACCCTCAACCCTTAAACCTTCATCCCTCAACACTCAACCCTTAAACCCTAATCCCTCAACCCTTGACCCTTAAACCCTTAAGCCTCAAGCCTTAAACCCTCAACCCTAGTCCCTCGACACTATACCTTAAACCCTAATCCCTCATACCTCAACCCTTAAACTCTCAACCCTTTAAATTTAATCCCTCAACCCTTAAACCCTCAACCCTCAACCCTCAACCCTAAACCCTAATCCCTCAACCCTCAACCCTCTACCCTATACATCAAACCCTAAACCCTCTACCTTAAACCCTAATCCCTAATCCCTTAGCCCTTAAACCCTAATACCTCAACCCTTGAACCCTCAACCCTTAAACTGTAATCCCTCAACCCTCAACCCTTAAACCCTCAACCCTCAATCCTCTACCCTATACATTAAACCGTCAACCCTAATCCCTCAACCTTATACCTTAAACCTTAATCCC
>VDFB02317409.1:0-17247 GCA_007258455.2 Sequoia sempervirens | reverse complement strand
GCCTCTACCTCATCTCTCTCATACATCCCCTCCACCTCTGCCTCACCTCTCTCCTCCTCTACCTTGATCTCCACCTAGGCTCTCCTCCACTATCTCCTCCTCCTCCTCCTCACCCTCTCCTGCTGATCTGTGACCTTGACCTCCCCCTGTCCTCTCTCTTGCTGACCTGTTGCCCTAGCCACCTCCTGACCTCTCCTCTATCTTGCCAACCTTAGCTCATCCTCTGGCCCAAAGCCAAGTGCCTTTATAATTGTCTCCTTTGGCGTAATCTATATGGGTTTATGACAAACATACCACGCGATGAATCTGACTATCACTCACGTCTCTACTCTCCCTCCTGTCCTACCCGGGTAAAGTACTAGTTGTAGTGTCTCCCAATGATCCCTCACAAACTTAGGTGTAATCAGCTACCCCCATGGTCACTCTCATGATATTTTCCTAAATCTCTCTAGTCCACAAGGAATGTCCTAGAGAATCCCAAACTGTGTGGTCACCCTGTCTGACCTATGTGCCTCCACTATACATGGCTCCTTCTTGACTATATAGCATTTGGTATAGAAATATCTTATGTGCCTCTCCTCATCTCTCCTCCATCTAGTAAACTGTCGTGTCATGTATGACCTCCACACTATATGCTCCTCTAGTAGATCATCTAGTGTCCTCCTCCATCTGTCCAAATCCTTGAAGCCCTCATAGTGCCACACCCATCCCTGTTTTGTCTGATACCAGTGGGCCACTAGTAGTGTCATATCCTCCAAACCTACTCCCACCACTCTTGGCCTGGCCACACTAATGTACTCCCAAGCCCATACCTGTAGCAACGTCACCTGTGTCAAGATGACTGCCTCTCAATAGCACATAATGTGCATATCTCTGTATAGTTGTGCTAGTACACATGGACCCCATGCAAACTCTCCCTCTCTCCCCTCCATGATATATCATATCACCTCCATGTAGCTAAGGCTACAGAAGTACCCACTCTAGTCTGGTATCAACTATCCACTAATCAACCCACACAAGTATAGTGGTAGCGGTGGCACCCCCAATGCCAAGCATCTAACCACATCCAACCCATTCCTCTACACAGGAAGGTCATCTCGTCAAAAAGGACCCATATGGTCTAATACAACACTGCCCCCTTTGATCTCGTTGCGCTCACCAAGTGGCCTGCTATAGGTAGCCTCAGTATCCGCCACACGTTCTCTAGAGTCACGGTCATCTCCCATGTCGGGAGGTGGAATGTCGAGGTCAAGGAGCTCCATCCCTCTATAAGGGTTGTGAACATCACCCAATGTACTCTGATAGTTGGATATCTTAGTGTATGCAACAACCCCACTCATGACAAAGCCTCATGGTCTGCTTCGTTCATGGCTGCTATCATCACCTCCAACACCTTTGATCATCTCTCACGCATCTGTAGGCTGTCAAACTGTTGCATCCATATCACACACTATGTCAGTCATTTTCTCCTTTTCCCCATCTATCCTTATTTTCCATTTCCCGATCCCTAGTTATGTTTTCACTAATTCCCCCCCCTCCTTTTGGAAAAATTTACTCAATTTTCCAAAATTAGTTTTCTTTTCCTTCTCCTGGCCTAGTCTCTTTTTTATTTTCTTCCCCCTGCCCTCTCCCACCCCTTTTTCCACCCCTTGGGTGAACCTGCCCTCTGAACAGGCGAGCCCGCCTTGATGGCAGGCTATCTCGTCCACCGGACATGTGGGAGCCCGCCCCGATGACAAGTGATCTCACCCTCCTAGCATGGGTAAGCCCACCCTGACAGTGGGCAATCCCATGTGCTGAATGGGTGAGCCCATCGGAGAGGCGGGCGAACCCGCTCCCGGATGGGTAGCCATGCCCCGAGGTGACATCACCCCTATCTGGGCGAGGTCACCCTTCTTTCAGGCGGGGTCACCCCTGTCATGGGTGTGCTTGCCCATGTCCCAACTAATTTTCCTTTTGGGTGGATTTTCCCGATCTAAGGGCAAGTCCACCCTTTCCTCATGCCCCCTGCCATTTTCGGGAACCTTTTGTTTCATTTTTTGGGCTCATTTACCCATTAATTGGGTAAATTTCCACCCCTTTCCCACTATCTCTAACAGGCGATTCTACCTACCTGATGGGTAAAATTGAAATTTTTCCCCCTACCCATTTTTCTAAACTATCCCAATCCCAAAACCCATGATTTTAAAATGCATTAAACCTTAAAAATACATCACAAAATGCTTCAAATCACAAAGAGGGTTTTGGACCTAACCTGGCATGGAACCGCGTGCTCATGAAAGAACCATCGTACCTCATCCCACCAATGGATGATGTTGTCATCGTAGTCATCCGACGTCCTCATCTCCTTCTCCTTTTCTCTCTCTCAATCAACTTCCAAGCGTGCAAATGAGGAATAGTAATTTCTAAAATTATTATATATAACATTGCCTCCTTTTTTAATTTTTTAAGTAAAGGGTATTTTTACCCTTTATTTCTCCTCTTTTTAATTCAACTAATCCTCTAACTTCTTAGGGCCACCATTTGCACTTCGTGTGTCTGTTTGACTCCATTAAAAAGCCAATCTTCATGGTTTTTTGAGCTCTATCCAACGGTACCTTCCATTTCCTCATATCAAGAAGTCACCTTGGGCCCCTTTTTCTTCTCCAACTGCCCTCTCGAGGGGGCATACTCTACCATTTTCCTCTATTCCTCTGTCATGGTCTTGCGAGATCGGGGCGTCTCCCTATATTTCCCACCATTTGGACAACTCACATAACTTCTCCCAATGTGTTGGGGCATCATTTTCTTGTCACTTCCTCTATAAAGTCATTTCCATTTTATTTTTCTTCGAAACACTATTATTCTAACAATATTTTGAAGAGGGGCAAAATGTAGACATCCAAATTTGACCACTCCCACATGGTGAAACCCGTCTCTTTTATTCATTTATTCCATCGATATTAATTAGATGATTTATTTAATTAATATTTCCCTTTTTTTCCTAAGGTTCCTAAATTATTTAATTTAACAATTAAATACTATACATTTTATCCTTTCCTCTCTAAATTAAGTAAATATATCAAGTTATTTAATTTAGTCATTTAGCTGTTTTGAATTTAAATCAATTTTAAATTGCCTCTTTTTTGTCTCCTTGTCACATCCTCCACAATATTCTTCTAATCTAGATTATTTTGATTAATCCATGATTAGGATGTGCACACCTCTAATCAGGATTAAAGTCACATCTTCCATATTTGGCCACTTGCCTCTAATCCCTCATTAATCTTCTTAATCACCTAGTTGCACAACCTTAATCTAATCACATGCCATATTTTCTATGTCCTCCAAGTCAACCTTTCATAAGTATTTTCCCTTTTAAGCCTTGACCTCTTCCCCATGTGAATTAAAAATTCACATTTATTCATTCAATGCATTTCTCTTCCCCATGTAGGTTGTTGGGAAATTCCAAATTCCCTCATAGGTCACATCAGTCACATGGGATAATGAATTCATTTATGAGGACCTTGTCCTATCCTTAAGGTACTTCCAATCATGTGCATTTAAAATTCACATTTATTTCCTCAACCACTTCTCTCTTCCCCATGATGATTAGTGGGGAGTTTTAAAATTCCTCACTTGTCACCATCCTTCAACATGGGGACAAGAACAACCTTTCTTAAGGAAATCTTCCCCTAATCCCAATGTACTTGCAAGTACCTCCACCTCACATGTCCTCTCTCCACCTCACGTGTCCTTTTTTCCATCTCATTTCCACATGACAAGATGTGAGGGCTTGTGTGTCCCCAACTAACCACAACCCTCCATCTTGCCTATTTTGGCTAAATCCTAGACATTGAATCCTCTAGAGACTCTTCCTTTAAAATGGAAGATTTTGTTTCATTTTCATTCATAACTTTCATTTCACATTTTCAACTTTCAAGCTCTAGCATTCTCAAGCATTCTTAGGCACAAGCATTTTGCATTCAACCTCTATTATTGCACTCATTAAGCTTTCATTGCATCCATTTTGCATTCATCTATCAAAACACACACATCTTTCATTGCATTCATCATACAATCTAGATCAATTTGCATACCATTTCATCATATTTTCCATCAAGGATCACACATCCAAGCTACATGAAAGGGCCAACTAAGAATATCAACTTGAACAAAGGTATAATCTCTTGTTTTATATTTTCTTTGTTTAGGTTCAACTTAGGCTAATCTTGAGGTGGTGTTGTGTTATTGCTCCTTTGCATTTCTATTATTTTGCAACTTTTAGGGTAGGAGATCATGTTGCATTACAATTCCTTCTTCTATCTCTCCTTGAATACATAAAGTATTCTTCTAGGGGGAGCATAATAGTGTAATTCTTTATCATTGGTCTATCCCTTTGTAATTGATGTTAATGGGGGAGAGTATAGAAAATTGGAGAAAAGTATGTAGAGGTATGCTTTTGTAATTGGTGTTAGGGGGAGAGTATAGTATGCAAGGTATTGCTAAGGAGAGTGAATTATAATGATAATTTTTATTCTAAAGGAGTATAAGAAAAATTGGTATGCAGAGAGAACATAGGGTGAATGATGCAATGATACAAAAAGGGGTGTATGAATGATGTTGCCATTTTTTTCAAAAAATTTAGGTGTTTCCATTTTGAGGTGTTTCCATCAATGACAAAGGGGGGGATTGTTGGAATTTGTGTCATTGATGTCAAAGGATAGTCATGATGGTCATTGATGTAAATGGACTAGCTTAGGAAGATTGTTTATAGTTGCTTTGTACATGTCCTAAGAGGTTACAAATGTTATTAAGCAACATTGCATATATATTGCATAGTCTTGATGTAGGAAGTTTTGGAAGGTTGCAAAGGAAATAGATAGATGATCTGTTATGGGTTTTTCAAGCACATTCTAGATATATGGTCCACAACTTTTGGTGACAATATTTGAGCTTGAAAATGATTTATTTCTACTCTTTGGTCTAGCTAGGGTTTTGCAAAAAAACCCTAAGGGTTTCAATCATGGCATTCATAGGAATTTCTATTTTTGTGTTGACTTGAAATAGGAAATATCTAGTTAATTAAGTCATATTAATCCCTATGGGTTGTTGTGTTACCAAACCCTTCATCCCAGTGATTACTGGCTCGACAAATTGTTTGAAAATCTTAATGTTTCCTAAGTCTAGTGCTTAAATAATTTATCTTGATTGACAGTGAAGATCTTAGATTAAATATCAACGGTTTTCATTACATCACACTTGATCTTCACAACACATATGTGATTCACTCTAACATGGTTAAAAGTGTGACAATATGGAATAATGCCACGTGTATAGTGGGGTTGAGTTCTAAGCTATTTTTTTTTCTAAGATTTATGAACCATGTGAAAGATGTTAGAGATTGATGATTGATGCAACATCACATTTCCAATTCATTCTGACATAGTATTATTTGCGATGATGTGAAATGACAACAAGTGTTGAAAGATGATTGTAGATGACATACTCTATTCATCACATTTTCAAGTTTTCAAGCATAAGGATAAAATGTGCTAAACAAAAGCAATACGATGAAGATCAATGGTGCACATTGAAGGAGAGGATAGGATGGTTATCACAATAACACATTTTTTTCCTTCTTTGAAAACATCAAGTTTTTGATGATACGATATGGCTCCACATGTCTTAGATGACGTTTGTGAGACATATGGCATATTTCTACTTCTTTGCAAAGGAATAATGGGTCCCTATGATGGCTTTGCGAAAACATGGAATGGTGACACATTTCCATGATGATAAGTGGAATTTATTCATTGCATCACATATCTCATATACATCACATATGCCATTCTTCAAGTGTAAAGAAACAATGTGCTAAGCTTATGGTATGCAATAGAGATCAATGACCTAAATTTAAAGTGAGATTGATCTAACAGTTGCATTTTAAAGTTGAGACATATCAATAGAGATCATTAGATCATGGAGAAAAAGGAAAGATCAATGGTTGATATTCAAAGTGGGCAAACAAATACTTCCTAAAGAAAAAATTTGATGGCCAGTTATAGAGATAAAGTCGATTTAAATGTATTTCTAAAAAATCATAAAAGTGACAGTTTCAAGGGACTCTAAAGCAATTAGGGCTTGTTTAACTATAGGAAATAGTTCTTGTCATGGTCAGAATGGTGGTGTAAGTGGTTTTTTAATATAGAACATTAACATATCATGTGTATAGGGGAGATGTAAATAAATATTATGGGAATACAAAAAGGTTATAAAATTGATGGTTTTTAGGTTGGTGTGAGAACATATGGTGATAGACAAAAATCTATCAAAGTGATGATCATGGTAATGGTGAATTGAGAGAAGTGTAGTACAAAGGAAGAGAGTCCAAAATAATAAATTGAAAAGGTTCTTTTTGGTTGAAGGAAAACCAGTATCAACATATACATGAACTTGTAATGTTGTAGAGGTTGGTAGCTTAGAAAGATTAAGTTGCTACTCAATTAGGTGTGCATTGTACCTTGAGGTTGGTCCCAAAAAATTGTGTTAGGTTTGTAGTGTACCTAGAGGTTGGTTCCTCAAAAAATTGCATTGGGTGTCAATGTACCTGGAAGTTGGTGCTTATAAAACATGTGGTATCATTTATTCTGAGGCTGGATTAGGATGGTAGATTCTAGTAGCTATTTTAATCATGGTTTTTTCCACATTAGGATTTCTACATATATTTGTTGTCTTCTTTGTGATTGATATTTTTGTGTGATTTTAAATCTTATTTATTGTTTTAATTTGGTAAAAATTGCATACATTGATTCACCCCCCCTTTTAGTGTATTGGTGTTCTTTCAACAAAGGAGAGGTAGGAAGGGCAGGAAAGAAGGGTGAGAGAGAGGTGAGAGAGAGAGTGGTGAGATAGAGAGAAGTAGAGAGGGAAGGAGAGATGAGAAAGAGAGGAGAATGGAGGGAGGGAGGAGGGAGAGGAGTGGATAAGGATGGAGAGAGAGATGGAAGGAGGAGAGGGATGGACATGGAGAGATGAGAGAGAGAGGGACAGGAATGGAGAAAGGAGAGATGGAGGGGGGTGGAACTCAGTCAACCAAAAATAGTTATTTTATTGCACTACATTCAGTAGTAGTTTCAGTATTTCATTCCACATTTTACTGCATTGTTGTTTCTTAGTTTGTGGAGTAGGATAAACATCTACACATTGACATCTATCACATATCCATATTTCATAATATTTGTATTTTTCTACCAAAAGTTATTGCTCTTAGAATTTTATTGTATTTTTTAGTCAAAGCATTTGGGGCCAACCTGGTCCAAATTTCTTAGTGTGAACCTATTCTATATTGTTCAAAGTCTAATGGGAAATCATACAAGCATCTTGGGTCATTTA
Organism: Sequoia sempervirens; assembly: GCA_007258455.2. Taxonomy (NCBI): domain Eukaryota; kingdom Viridiplantae; phylum Streptophyta; class Pinopsida; order Cupressales; family Cupressaceae; genus Sequoia; species Sequoia sempervirens. The sequence goes on along the minus strand of VDFB02317409.1, from coordinate 9,873 downwards.
GACCTATCTTGGAGATTTGCAAGTTAATTCTTTTTGCAAGGAGCTATCTTTCCATGTTTTGAGGCCAACCTTAATGTATGATCATTCGTCAAGTTTATGAACCCTTGTAGTTGGCGTGAACCTTTGTTGGAGCTTGAGAAGCATATTTATGATAATTTTTAATCATTTAGGAAGAAATTCATCTAGATGGGGATAGATTAGAGATTACATTTTCACAGTAACCCTTTAGGGGCATGTAATAAGTCCTTTGGCCAGTTGTATTGTTGAATGCCCTAGTGGCAAGCTTGTGAGTCTTAGATATTTTCCCATGAGGCATATGTTGCATGTAAGATTATCAATTCAATAAAGTTTCATGTTTGCATATTAGTTTCTTATGTTATTTTTGCTGTGTTGACTCATTGTTGCATGGTTTTGACTATTCCTTCTAAAACCCTCCTACCATGACTACACCAAGTGGTCTCAGAGTGAGTTTTTGATTCTTGAAGGAATTATTTTAGGTGAAACCCTTGTAGCAAAATTGACGGATTGATGTAGTTACACTGATTCGTGGGGAGATATGCTACCAAGGAGAGCACTTGCTATGGAAAATGTGGCTAGAAGAATGGATGAAATGTTGGAAATGATGTGTAAGATGCCAGTTCGATTGGATTATTTTGAAGAAGATCAAAGGCGAGGCCTAAAACCTAGGTAAAATGATGAAAGTGATGATGGAGCATAAAATGTTGTGAATCAAATTGAGGATTCCCTAGGTGAAGAAGAAGAAGAATTAGATTATTTATGAAGATGTTGAAAGCGATCTCAAAAAATTGATAAGTGAGCTAGAGTTGAAATTCAAAATTTTCAAGAAATTTTAATACTAAATAATTGATTGACTAGATAAATGAAATGGAAGAATACATTGAATATGAAGAAATTGAAGATCCAGAAAGAGTTAGATTTGTGAAAAAAATTTGAAGGTCATGCTACATTATGGTGGAAAGAATTTCAATTGGATAGAAATAGAAGAGGAAAAGAAAGAATCATCAAATGGGACAAAATGGTGACAAAATTAAAGAATCAATTCATACTTGTAGATTATGAAAATGAATTATTGAAGAAATAGAATAAATTGAGACAAAAGGAGAGATATGCGAAGGAGTATACTAAAGAATTCTACAAGATGATAGGGTGTTTCCACAATAGTGGTTTACACTCCGGGAGATCCTATTTTTTGCTGAAATCACATATTTTTAGAAAATTTATAATGATTTAAGCCTTGAAAAGTTCCATTTAAATTATTCCAATTGAAGAGGGTTTGATCAAACCACTTGAGACTGAGCCCCCTTGGATAGAACCCCTCTGGTTTTAAACCATACCTATAATGGAGTCTCTTGACAATCTATCAAAATGCTGACAAAAACCACTTTGATTTTACCCTTTTCGGGATCAAACAAATTCATTTAAATTATTCTTTTGTGTATGTAGCTCATTATTAAGCTCCAAAAAGTATAATTTTAATTAAATTTTATTTGATTATTATATTTATTTTTTATTTCTTGTGAATGTAGGTTTTCAATTCCAAAATCGCCTCTTTTAATTTAAAAATATATGAAAGTAAACAGGAAGATTATAATTTATTTTTATGGCGAGTGCGTTGAAGGTCCTTATCCAAACAAAATAATAAATTGAATTTCGATACATACAAAAATCGTGGTTATATGATCTGCCTGCCTCGAATCTTGAAATTCCAGCCAGATTTGAAAATCGATTAAGGAAAAATATTCACAGCATCATGAAACCAATTGAGCACTAGATATCATAAGCACCAATTCAAAAAAAAAAAAATTATCCTTCCTCATGGAAAAAAGGTGAGCATGACGCTTACCCCTTAAAATATTTAATGAAAAACGAAGCTGGCGAGATGGAAAAAGAAGTGCAATATGATTCGAAATATTTTGAAAAAAATATATTTAGAATGTTTAGAAAAAAATGTCACAAATCACTAGTTTTCATCATCTTCAATTTCCTCATATTTTAGTCGCTATAGGTGTTCGAATGTGAAGATTTAGTTGGAAAAAATCAGTTCAATGTCGAGTTTGGCCAAAAATTGTAAACTAGTATTGTGGGATCACCTGATAATAAGAACTGGTCATAGTGAAGTAAGAAAGGAAAACAAGATACATCAATGGATTGAGATCAAACATTCAAGAAGAACTGAGCCTAGTAAAGATGACATTAGTTTAAGAAGGATACCAATTTTCATTAAAGGTGGAAGAGAAGTTGAACAAGAAATTTTAACAAAGGCAAAGAAGTGCAAGAGGAAGATTTTAGAAGATGGGACCCCATTCTGGAGAAAGAAGACCTTATCTAGAGTAGAACAAATATGTAAAACCCTATTGAAGTGAAGAAAAGGATGCCAATTCGTAATGTAGAGGAAGATTAGTTAGTAGTTCATGATTAGTTAGACTTCATATTTTCACATGAACCCTTTAGGGGAATGTAATAAGGCCTTTGTCCAATTGTATTGTTGAATTCCCTTTTGGATGGCCTACAAGCCCTAGATATTAGTCCACAAGGTATGTATTGCATGTAATATTTTCAATTCAATAACGTTTCATGTTCTCATATTAGATTCTTGTATTATTTCCATTTTGTTGAATCATTGCTACATAGTTTAGATTGTTCCTTCTAGAACCCTCTTGCTATGATTGCACCAAAGAGAGAGAGAGAGAGAGAGAGAGAGAGAGAGAGAGAGAGAGAGAGAGAGAGAGAGAGAGAGAGAGGAAAGATGGGAGGGAGAGAGGAAGAGAGAGAGAGAGGAAGGAGTCAGTAGAGGGTGATGGAATTACATTTGAGAGGGAGAGGAAAGATGATGGAGAGCTCTGTATGATTATTGAAGTTTGAATTATGGACATGAAAATGAATGGAAGGAAAATTTATAAGAGGGAAAAATGGAATTGGCACCAGGAATGGACCTGGAAAACATTTTAAATGGAATGGAGGGAAGGAATGGAATAAACCATGGACAAGTTATGTGTATTGAAATACGCATTTGGCGGGTCATACCATTTATGTTTTTCTTTCTGAATTTCTAAAGCCTTTTTTCGGATTTTCCGGTCTTCCTCAAACCAAATATTTTGTTGAATTTTCAACGCCCAAAGATGTGTTTCTGTAGTCAATAATAATATTGATTATTAACCTTTGAGCATTATCCTGCATTAGCTGGTATGGTTTAAATGTCAAAAAATACCACGATAATATTAAGCTCTTTATTAGCTATCTAACCATGTAATTTTTTTCATATTTTGAGTATGTTGAGGTTTTCATCTTTATTTTTTTTGTTAGTGTATCCATTTTTTGTCAAAAACCAATGTGTGGTAATTTTGACTTCATTTTTTAACAATTTATTAAAATTTAAAACAAATTACATTTTTAGAAACTATACTCCATTCTAAACATTAAAAATAATAATTTTTTATCATTTTAAAAAAAGTTTAGGGGGGAGCAAGTTCAATTTTTTATTTTATCAAGATCCATCAACTCTAAAAATCAGTAAAAAAACATATATTCATTAAAAAATAACAAAAAAATTGAGCATAAACTACATGGTGTTAGCTAATTTCTTACTAAAGTGATTTTTAAAATACTAAAAAAAAGTTAAAATTTTTAGGGGGGCCACAGTAAATAGTATGTTATGTTTTTTTTTGAAAAATTAGGACCAATTTGTGTGGCCCCCATTTTTGAAGCCCTTACTATTTACTATTTTCGGAACAAAAATAGTTTAGAAAGTACATTCAGATCATTATGAATCTTTTTTTTGTTGCATCTTAAAATTTTGAGTGCAACTATCTTAAATTCCTCATCCAAGGTTGGTATTTCTTGGTTTTAGAAAAAAAAAGTGGCCACTTAAAACCCATTTTTGGTCCCTAATCTCTTTTCACTTACTCTTAAGTTCTCACTACATGTCAATTTAATTATTACATTCATAATCCTTCATCCATTCATCCCTACATTTTTATTTTCTACCATCCCCCATCCACATATCTCATCTATGTTGGGAAATCATGGGTGATCTCAGATAGAAACATCTAAGAACAATAGTGCCTTTGGTAATTTTATTCTCATCAGATTGCCTCAAAGACACAGACCACTATGCCACAAAGCTGAAATAGGCACATTTCATTTCCCACATTGACCCTTAGAGAGAAACTCATGCAAATTTGTTTCAACACCATTAAAAAACCGCAACAACCATGAAAGACAAACAAAAGACATGAACACACAGATATACATGGGTAAAACCATTTCGGGTAAAAAAACCCACACTCCAAAAGCCTAGATTTCCATTGTATTATTTAGCAACAAAATACAGTTACAATACAATATCTAGCTCACAACCTTTATAGATTTTACATCGTGTTTCATTCTGGAGAAAAATCTAGCAGCACAAACCCCTCATTACCATCTCATGGCTACATAGCTACATGACTCGACCATTGGCCTCTCGACCTCTCCATCACATAGTCGCTCAGCCTTCACCTTCTGAAAGATTCATCTCTCCCATGGTGTCACAACCTCTCGACATAGACCCAGGTTCTCAGCCAGTTCACACCTAACATCTCGGCATCTTTGCTTGCATCCAGGCTCTTGCCCTGCATCCAACATCTCAGCCTCCTCGACTTGTTCGGATCCCAGCCACTCGACCTCCACGCAGCCTCTTAACCTCCCTACATCATCTTGGTCTCCACCTGGTAGCCTCAACTAGTACTCAACCCTTCGGCCTCACATCTATCCTCCACGCCTTCTAGTTACCACCGCTCACAGTTGCTGCCACTCTCTACTCCAAGCTTTGAGCTTCGAGAGAGTTTCCCTCAACCTTCACCACATTTGGCCTTTTAGCCTATAGCTCAATTTTACTAGGGTCGACCTCCACTATGTGAGAGCTTCCATGATAGACACACTAGCCAATTCCTTGAAGTATTCTCTATTGCTAATAGATCGTTCAACTATCGTGCCCCTCTAGGGTTTCACCTCAAACCATACACCATCATCAATGCTAGCCATCAGATAGGAAGTTAGAAAAATCTCCACCATAAAAATTAGGGTTCTTAAAGAGTCACTGAGTCAACCCTTGAGCACATGGTCCCACATGTCATCTATCCTCCACGTCATCGCCAATTTTTAGCCTCTCATGATCCACCAACCAATCGAGTCCCAAGTGGTCCCCACCATGCACACAACATTCATGTCACTGCTGTACAACTGACATAACCATCCACACAGATAGGTCCCACATCCATTGGCATCCAAGTTGCTCTATCACTAGATAACTGAACTTCAGGACCTCTTGACAAAGGTTATGAAGGTCCCAAAACCCATGACTTGTCGATAAGGGAATCACCATGTCGCCCAAAACTCCAACTTCCAAACCTCATGGTAGAGGTTACAAAGATCCCATGTGACATCCCAATAGAAGGATCACCTTGTCACCTAAAACTGAAACTTCACAACCTCTACTGAAGGTTAGGAAATTCCATATCACTGCAACAGCAAAGGAGATTAGCTAGTCAAGAAGTTAAATAACTTTTGAACTCCGTGACAAGGTTCTAAGGTTAGAAACTATAGTGATCCCATGATCAACACACTGTCGCCTAGTTATAATCTTTTAGAACCCTGCGACATAGGTTTCAAGGTTCAAGATTTGGTTGATAGGCCGAAAAAGGAGGAAAAGATAAGCACTCCAGGAAGTGACCAAGCCAATAATTTGAGTCACATTTCTCAACAATTTATTTCATAATCCTTACCTAATCATTGATCCCATATGCACTTGCTTCCCTTATCCCTATTTCTCCTATCTTCTAGCTTCCACTTATTTCTTTCTTGCATTCAATGTACCATGGCATGATGCTTGCATCCACATATCATAATATGCCATATCACCTATCATTCATCATCATCATTGCATTAATCCATCAGGTTCATTTTAGGCTAATATAGATTTATTAATCTAAGCATCTTTCATCCATCATAAGCATTTTGTTATCTATTTGATCCATTATTTGTGCATCTACATTTGTTAAACCATGCATCTTTTCATCCTAATCATTACCCGTATCTCATCCATTATCTCCCTATCCTCGCATCTACTCAGCACTCGCCGAAGCCGTCACACCTAATCCCCTCCTGTCTTCGCCGATACCGTTGGGCATTTGCCGATGGCCTCCCGGTCTAATTCCATCTCTCCATTGCTTGCATCACTCCACATGTAGATACTAAAAATCCTAAATATAGCCACGAAAATGCAGTTTACATGTATTCTATGCAAATGAAATCCAGAAATCACCGTTGGTCTTGTTCCTATCCCGCTGCAGTAGCGGGTCAACACCATTTTTCCATCATCGAGATGTATCCTTCCCGTCGCCGTGAATTTGTTTGGGATTCATGTTCCATCCTCAACGGCCACTTCAGTATCTTGATAGCTGTACGCATCTGGTCGCTTATTGTTGTTTTTAGATATGTCTCGGTTTCTATTGGAATTGGTTGTCATTTATGTCAAAAAATTGAGGAGACTATTGTTATGGTTGTCGACACTTGGGAATAATGTTGCATATGTTTGTGAGATTGGTGATTGGCATTGATTGTCATTGGTGTCTATAGTTGTATGTTTATGATACTCTATGGTGATATGCTCATGCTTGGATATCATACCTTTGATGTTGCAAATGTTCGTGGTTGGATGTCATGCCTTGTTTGATGACAAGTAAAGATGTATTGACTATGGTTGCTGCCAGAAGAAATAATATCATGATGATATATTAAGATGAGCATTAAGAGCATTAAGACAAGGATTAGAGGTAATTTTTATGGTGGAGACATGTTGTTGATGGTCTCTAGAATGTTGTATGCTCTCTCCTATTGTACCTGAGGAAGTACGCGTTGCTACAAGGATGTTTTGTCCTCCACAAGTTGGTGAGAGGTTCTACTACAAGAAGTTGTGTTGAAGTCTATTTGGGAGAATGCTCCACATTCCTCTGTTGTTGAAGATATGGTATTATAGTTCAGGATTCAATGTTTGTTCTCTATGGTTTTTACACTCCTATCTTTTAGGTCACCATTATCGTCAAGGAGCTTTTTAATAATTAAATAAGGTTTGAAATTTTGTTGTTTATCTGGACTAGTTTGGAAAATACTCCACATTTCTCTCCATTGATTTTTTTGCTCCTATGGCTTGGTGGATGTGCTCTTAGTGCTTGTGTAGTGTCTCAATTATTTTTTAATGTGATGGTGTGTACCGTAAGTTGATATGTTAATGTTCTATCTCATGGTTGTGTATTTTGTGCTTCTCATATGAAGTACTCTATCTCTGTTTGGTTTATAGTAGTTGTTTATGACATGAAAGTGTGTAAGAAGTATTTGCAAGGGTTTTTGGATGTTCATGGAACATCTCTTTGTGGTCCACACATCAATTGTTGATATCTTTGATGCCACATATTGTCTTGAGTTGGTTTTCTAAGGAATCTCTATGATGGGAAACACATTATCTTACTTGTATACTATGTACTTGAGTCTTCACCATATAGGGTCATGTTAATATGTTTGATTCTGGCTTCTCATACAGCATTCGAATTTGGTTTAGTGTGTTTTTGGGCTGAATGGTAATGTGTTACATGTTTCATCTACACATTTCCTTGTCGCCAACCTGGGTTGTTGTGCACCAACATGTGTGATGTTTGAGATCACATTAGAAGATGTGATAATATATTTTTTTCCTCTTTATCTTTTTGATAGGACCACGTTATGTTTTTGTGGCTGAATTGTTGAAATTATTGTTTACATATTATTTTCTAGCCAACCTAATTGATGTTTTGAGATCTTGTAGAGGATATAAATGCAATAAAAAATCAGATGCAAGAGGAGTGTGTGGGTGGCGATGTGTGAGCATGGAATGAAGCAGTGAGTTATGAAAACAATAAGAGAAATGAGCTTTAATACCTCAGTCAATAGAGTGTATTGTTGATAAATGTTGTAATTTCATATTCTTCATGTATCCTATTGTGAGATAGTGAATTTCATTAGCTCCTTGTAATTTTTATCTTATCATGAGGTTGTGCACCTTAGTATTGCAAGTAGCTTGTATCTTTCCCTAAGGTTGTGAACCATAGCCTACAAGTCCATAGGTAGTGAGCCTTAAAATTATAATTTTGTAAGCAAAGAGCTTCTATATTGAGAGATTTCTCTTAGTGGTTTTTCCCTTCATTTTTTTCCATGTAAATTTTGTGTTATCTTGTGTATGTGTGTTCATTTTCTTATCTTTTATTGCTACTAATTAGATTAAATTCACTTTGTTTTTGGGACGGTTTTCCATTGGTCTAGAGTCTAGAATTGCTTTATTACATATTATCAAAAAAGTTTTATGGTCTAAAGGGTTTTGAAGACTCTTCTTCACCCCTCTCTAGTATCAGGATTCATTGTACCGGTGGTATCGAGACCCCAGTTCCTCCTAAAAATAAGCAACAAGCAGGAAGGTCCAGGGTGAGTATGATTCTGGGGCTTACAAAGGTCCCTAGGTTTGATGAATCAATTAAAACTTTGAAATTCAGAATGAGGGGCCATCTAGCTCAGGGTTTTGGGTGTTTGGAGGTATCTTCGTATGGTTATGCTTCTCTCCATAACCTCAATAGATCTCCTTCATCATCAAGTTGTATGAGAACAATTCCAAGGCTAAGAATGCTATCTTGTGTGGATTAACTAGCTCAAAATTTTTGAGCCTATGATGAATTATAGTTCTGCTAAGGATGTCTTCATAAAACTTAGTAGCATATATGGACACAATAAACTAAAGCAAGCCAAGATGTAAATTTTCAAGAGCAGATTTGAGACCCTGACGATGAAAAAGGGTGAAGATATTGCTAGCTATATGCTCTAGGTGGATGAATTTGTTACTAGCATCAAGGGTCTTGGTGGAGAATTAAAAAAAAAAGAGATTGTGAAGAAGGATTTTAGTTATTTCCCTTGATCTTATAGTCAAAAGGTGTCTTTTATTGAAGTCTAAGGACTTGGAACAGTATTTAGTAGATAAAATGTTTGATGCTCTCACAAACTTTGAAATGAGATAATTTGACTAAGATTCTCCAAAGAAGGAAGCACCATTCAAAACCAGTAAAAAGATAGATTGATGAAGTAGTTGATCATAATGATTGCTTCGATGAGGTAGAAGCAAACTTTGTGAGAAGATTGAAGAAAGGAACCAAAAAATCCTAAGGTAATTTACCTTTCAAGTGTTTCAATTGTGGAAGGATTGGTCATTTTACATATGAAGTGAAATGGTGGGAAAAGGGGGTAGGTCCTAGATCCTAAATGCAAAGAACCTAAGACTCAAGGGGACTTTTCTATGATTTCATTATAATACCAACCACAAATCCAAGAGATTGATGTTAAACCTCAATGGAGAGTAAATAAAACCTGGGTTGGTGATTATTTAAGGCCTTAGGATGATTAGGAATGATTTAAGAAATTATTAAAATAATTGAAATATATGACCTAATATGTAAAATATATATTCCTAAAGATAAATAGACTCTAAGAACACTTTGCAAGAAAATCTGGGAGATATTAGAGAGTATGTACTTGTCACCAAAAATTGATTCTAGCATGTGCAAAGGGACTAGTTTGACCCTAGGTGAATGGGTCTTTGATTAGGCTTCCAAAAATAATTTTTATAGTCCTCTGGTGCTAGATCTGAGATGCTCTTTTCCACCTACAATTTTTTTTTGGAATGTCAAAAATGAATTATGCAACTTAGTTTCCATAGGTTGACAAGAATAATGACAACAAATGTGACAATAAAAAATTATCTTCAAGATATTTTCAATCCTTCTTCAACCTGTAACCTAC
>VDFB02317408.1:44208-61415 GCA_007258455.2 Sequoia sempervirens | reverse complement strand
TTACTAATTACACTATGTAACAATATGAAAATGAAATGTTGTAAATGAAAATTTGAAATTAAGTAATGCAATGAATGAAGAAAATTGAGCTAGATCTAATGAAATAAATGAAACTGAAGATTAGAAAACTGAAATAGAGATTTGACAATAGAAAGAAAAAGCATAAAATGAAGTTTTAAATGTTGTAAATGCAGATTTAGACCTAATATGGGACTAAATCACCCAGATGGGAAAATGAGTCCTAATTAGGGTTTTTGGAAGGTTCAAATACTAAAAATAGATAACACAGGATTCCCAAAAAAATGGAAAAACAATTTGTATAGGGACTAAATCACTTAGATGGGTGAATGAGTCCCAAATTAGGGTTTTTAAACCAAAGTCAACAAATTCTAAGTTAATGTTAAGGTGTCTAAGTTGTATGTTGACTTTACTATTTGCAAGTATAGTTTTCCAATGAATTTGAATGATGCAAGATGCAAAAAAATGCAACCTATATGCACTTTTCACTAATGAAGATTTAGAAGCCCTAAATGCAATTCAAGTAATACAAAGTTAATCTAAACTAGATCTAGGACTACAATTCTCTAGAAATCAAAATTCAAGGGTCCAAAGGTTAGGTTCACCAAAATGAACAAAATGGAAATAAGAGTCCGCCTTTTAGGAGATGAACAAATTTGGACCTACTTCACTCTCAAGTTCATTAGGAAACAAAGCTCCCTCAACAAGTGACTCAATTGAGGGAAGGATAACTACAAGGGGGTTTCCTTAGGTGTGATTAGATAGGGGGTTCATCATTAAAATGAAACTTCAAAGGATAAATGCAAACTCTAATGCACTAAACCCTAGAAACTTGAAAACATTAAAACCAATGAACAAGCATAAATCAAATAGAAAGGAACTTGGTAAACTGATGTATTCCAAGCAAGGTCTATAACTCTGAAATTCTAATTTTTGAAGTGCACTAGGACTCATATGCCAGGCTAGGCGATTTAGTCCTACTACAGGATTCTAGGTAGAATCTGGAATCTTTTGCTGGTAAATCAAGATCTACATAAAACTACTAAAAAGAGGTATACTTGGACTGATACACCTAGTGGGGAAATTTAGTCCTAGTATTAGGGTTTGATTAAAAATTTTCTAGCCTCTAGTGATCTTCTATAATTTTTGTCTTGTCCGATCTCCAAGTCTAAAAGTATGAATTCTGACTTGTACATGAGTTTCTGTGAAGATGACAACTTCTTGATAACTTTGACAACTTTTTTCAATCTTGTAATGTTTTCTTCAAAGGATCTTCAAGCTTCAATTCACCTATATCTACAATCACACATGAAGAGGGAATTTTTTTTGTTATGTTAGGGAATAGGGGTTTTCCTTGGTCAAACCTTGTTTTAGTAATTAAACCTTGAAATGAAATGAAATAACATGAAGGAATGATGAATGAAACAAATGTAATGTTGCAACTCACCAAACCCTTAAAACAAAGGTTGCAAACTTGTGTGAAATGACTTCAATGGATGTGGATCTTGACTCTTGATTGAATGCTTGAAACTTTATCTTGAATGCTTGCTTGAATCATGAAAACCTACATCAAAAATGTTAGCTAAAAAAAATGATGCATGAAGACTTTGGAATGATGCTTGAATCTTGAATTGATGCTCCAAAAATGCTTGATAATTAGCTCTTGAATTCTCTCTTGATCATAAATTTGCTAGGATACTTGAATACTTGAATTGCTAGGAGAAATTTTGTAAAATAACCTTATATTTATACTTGTTTTCGCCAAATTTCTCTAAATTACAACACCACAAGACAACATTAGATCTAGGATAATAAAATCCTACCAACATTTTGAGTCAAAATAGGTCCTAGTTAAAGTAGGACTCGTACACTAGATGGGGTGTATGAGTCCTAGTGTCTTAAACACAGGACACAAATTTCAAGAAGTGTCTTGTTTAATGTAATGTTTAAAATCAAGCCCTGAGACCTAGGTGGGATCCATATGCCCAAGGTGGTGTATGAGTCCCAAATCACTAGATCTGGAACACACAATCTCAAACATTGAATCATGATTTGTCATTTATTAAATGTTGAGATTATCCTAAAAAAATGTATTTAATAAGGCTTGTGGATGCAACATAGGACCAAATAAGGCATAAAGAAGCCCAATTTTAATAGGGAGGGCCCAAACAAGTGTGAAAATGTAAAGGGATACATTTTCCTACATTATAATTGTAAAACTTGATCTAGTGATGTTCATAAAGGAAAAATCAAAGATAAAAAAAATGAAGCTAACTTATAAGGCCTATGTTGAGGATGAGGGTCCACTAGATGATGCTTTTGATGATATTATTAAGAATGGATTCATACTTTGAGCGTTCACAATTTTGGAGGTTCATAGCACAAGAGGATAGAGGAATTTCCATCATCACAAGTTAGCTTCTCACTTTGAGATCATGATTTAGATGAGAAGCATTTTTTTTTTTCTTTCTTTCTTTTTTTTTTTGATGGATTTCAAGAATACATATACTATGAAGTTTGATTTTTGGAGATAGGTGAGGGATTTGGCACATTGAACTCAATATATATTTCTCTCCAATGAGTTTATGATATTATGATCAATAATTATACCAATTTGAGGGTTGATAGAGCTCTATTGTAATCCAATACAGAATGTCAAATAATTAGAGAATCTAGGATTTGGGAGTTTGAGAAAATTTTAGTACAAGATCTTATGAATTTAGCTCAAAGATACACTCTTCTAAGGGTCATGAGGTAGCTTAATGGAGTTCCACCTAATTCAAGATTTTTTTTTTCAAGGAAATATCTTCGCATGAATTTTTATTTGTGTAATCAACATTTTTTGATATGTAAGCCTTGAGGGTGGTCCCTTGGAAAGGTTATGTTGAGTTTCTAGGGGTACATTTACAAGAACAGTGTAATAAGGGGGAACATTACCATGTTACATTATTTATTAGTTAATATTTAGTTATGTAGTTAGTGACAATTATGTAGTTTGCAACTACTTTTCTCCTTTATGTATCATGTTTTTCCTTGATCACTGTAATTGAATGTACAATCAATCAAGTAAATTTAGCTTCACTCATAAATATCAATGTACACATAATAATTAGATTTAACCTCTACCATATTTTTCTTAGCTAAAGTCAAGTCATTTCCCCCCATTTAGGCCTAACCTATGGTTCCAACATACATGAATACAAATTACTAATTACATAGGTATAATTAGCATAAATGAATGCTTCAATCTTGAGCAATGCCACAATTACTTTGTTTGTAATTTCAAGATAAAACATAGAATTACATGAATGTACATTTATTACTCTATTATCAATTTATTTAACCATAAAATTAGTATTTTTAATTAACAATAACTGTAATAATCTATGTTGGATATAAATAAATAAAATTGTATAGAATACTCCACAAAATTAATTTATAGAATTGAATTAAGGTCTTAATTTTAAATTTAAACCATAATAATAAAATAATGCATTTAAATAGATGTTTACTTAAGCTAATCCTTTTATTTTAATAGTTTTGAATGAAAAATCCTTACTAAATGAATATAAATATTTATCTTAAATATTTATGTGAGATGTATTTTATTGAATCATAATATTTAAAAAGTTTATTTCTATCATTTGTATGTTAAACAAATCAATAATTTTAATATTTTATTTTATTGTCATTGAATTGCATGCTCCCATTTATTGTCAATTAGATAAACATGTTCTCTTAGAGATAGGATCTAGAATAATATTTTGAATATAACCTAAAATATTGAATAATAATAGTACTATCCTTAAGGGACTAGAATGAGGATAAGAGAAAGCAATTGGTCATGCAAGCCACATGAATAGTCACACATCATTTTTTATAGCCCAACTCTGAAGAACATCAATATTCAAGTGAAAGCCTAAGAATCCCCCAATCAAAGAAAATTTTGTGCTAGCAATAACTTTGTCAACAATAGCATCCTAAAAATCCTTATAAGAGACACGCACATTTATGATAGTTATTAAAAAGTAAAGATTAAAAATGAATATTCAATCTTGTTATTATATGGATTGATACAAAAAAAATTAAACATTCTCATAAATTTTCATAATTTTATTAAAATATATTTTACCATCTAGTTTCATAGATCTATTATGTTGCTTATTGATGTAAGATTAAAAAAATTAACTATTTAAAGATTAACTTGAATAAGTCATGCAATTAAAGAATTAAATTTTGGAACCTATTTAAAATGGAAGAGCTTAAGAAACCGACATATTGTTGGTATGTCCACACTTTATGATAATGATGGATTTCAATATAACATTCTAGTATATTGTAGTTAACATGTTGATTGTTTTCCCACATGATTTTAAATGATATTTTCATTTAAAACTTCATTTGAACTAGTCAAGAGTAAAGAAAAAATTCAACTCTCATGATTTCTTTTAACACTTTCATGGTCAAAGAATTATTTTTAGAGGAATCTATCATGTGCACCCAAAATTAGATAAAAAAATTCTTTCAAAATTAGTATGTAGGATTGAAGATGGTTAAGAATATGCCAAATTAAAGAAAAATTAAATTTTCATCTATTAAGCTTTCAACATTTATATATTTAATATAATTTTAGCACTTATCAATTAAGTGACCATTTATATCTAATTAATAGGTGACTCAAGCATGATTACATTCTACAATACTTTTATAAATTTATTTATTTTAATGTAAATGTAGAACGATTATGTCTCACTCATACAATGTTGACTAACTAATTTTTTAATAGTATACTTTTAATTTTATTTGATATATAATCTTAAAAATTTTAATATAATTGGTCAATAATCAATAGATTCGTTTGACAATAGTTTAGAGATAAAAAATAAAATTATGGATGCATATTTATTAATTTTTTTAGTTAAATATAGTTTAACTATTTGTATTAGATTTAAATGCATGATGTTTCATAGAATAGTTCACAAAATTAATTTATATAATTGAAAAAACTCATTATTTTCAATTTAAATCATTATAATAAAATTATGCCTTTATGAATGTTTACTAGACTATCATTTTATTATCATAATGATGAAGGACAACTCTTTAGTAAATGAATATAAATATTTATTTTTATCATATCACAATATTTAAATTATATATTTCTATAGTTTGTAGGTTAGACAAATAAATATTTTTAATATTTTATTTTGTAGGCGTTGAATTGCATGCATGCATGCTCCCGTTTTTATAAATTAATAATATATTCTTTAAAATTTCTCACAACTTTTCAAAAGTCTCACTAAAACAGTTTCTATCGTATTTAATATGATATAATATTTTTAATGAAAAAATTATATCATATTAAAGACTAATTTGAACTAGGTGATATCTTTAAATAAAAAGTGAATTGGGATGAAAAAATGTTATTTATGAAATGGATTCCATGATTTTGGTAGCTCTTTTGAAATAATATATAATTTTTAATGAAAAGATTTAATTAATTAGAGTCTCATTTCGACTAGGTCATATCTTTAAAGAAAATTGAATTGAGATGGAAAATTTTTATTTGTGAGATGGATTTCATGATTTCAAATGCTTTTTTGAATAATATATTGTCTAATATAATGTCATGGTAGTTGGGTTCTCTAACTAAACACAACCTATGTTTGTTTCTTAATTTTGATTCCAGATTTTTTATCTATATACCTAGAGAATGGAACTTGGTGGCTAATTGTTTAGCTAAATAAGCTTCTAAAGATGTTGCTATCTAAAATGTGTATAATTGGGGTTCTCTACCCTCAGATAAATCGAAGATCGTTCACCAACTAATTCAGTATTCTCAAAATCTTTTAAATCTTGTTTTCTTTAGTGATTATTATGTTTGAAGGGATTAGTGATTTTTTATCAAAAACCTCTTAGACTTTTTTTATTGATATCTATAATTATCTAAAAATATCTATATTGTATATGAATGTGGATTCCCCTTTATTAAAAAAAATTGAAAACCTTTGAAACATCATTTGAACCAATCATCACTAAAGAACAGCATTCAATCATCACGATTCCTTCCAACACTTGATAGATTGTTTGTTGGTTCTGAAATGCTTTGTGATGTGGCACTAATTTCCATCTAAAACGACAATGAAACTCGAAAAGAAAGTCTAACGAGGAAAACTGCAAGGCGTTCGCTCAATTTTCTGGAGCGCATTCTAAAGCGAAATGGCATGAAAATCCCCGTAAAACAGCAGGAACATTCTTGTTATTTAACATTATCGAAGACGGATGAATATCAAACCAATCAACCGTTAATATTTGTTTCGATCTTCAAAACTGTCCAAAAGGGACCGGCGATTTACACGTTACAACAGTAAATTTCATACCCTAATTTAGATATCTTTAATGTAATTATACTTCTGTTTACGTAAATCCATTGAAGAGCAGACAAGGGAAAAGGCAAAAGTGTTATTAGCGACGTGGTCGAGGAGTGGAAATGCACAAAATTAGCATATAAGATCGTGAGTGGTGAGGAGATAGCGAAGTGAGGAGGTTTGAGAAGAAATCTACAAAATGGCATAGAGAATAGGAATGCCTTCAAAATATTGTGGATGGGGTTCAAAGAACCATCACAGAGATCTGCCGAAGTAATACTCCATCTAAGTAGTGAAGATTATGTCATGGAATATTTGGGGGCTCAATAGTTCCCATAAACAAGATATTTTGCAAAATTTTGCTAGGGACCATAACCCTGATATTTTAATTGTCCAAGAAACCAAGATGCCTAAGGATAAAGTGGAAAGGATTAAGGTCTTTAAGAATTGTGGTGTGCAAGGTAGAAGTTTTGATGGGGCCTTAGGGGGTTTAGTGACTTTTTGGAATCAAGATCATATTTCTAGTACTCCAGTTTGGGAAGATGCCAATCATGTGGCTACTAGCTAGGTTCAGGCATGTTAGAGATGACTTTGTTTGGATTTTGTCTAATATCTATGCTCCCAACAATAAAATGATGAGAAGGAAGTTTTGGAAAAAGCTTGAATCCTTTAAGCAGAGCTTCCCTAATGTGAACTAGGTGATTATGCGAGACTTCAATACCCCGCTGCTTATGTCAGAAAAGTTTGGTGGTTCTCAAATTCAGTTGGATAGTAAATTTTTTTGATGAATTTTATTAAATCCTAGGGTTTGCATGATCTGGAGCTTAAGGGATCAACTTATACTTGGTATAATAGAAGGGTTGGGAATGATCTCATTCAGGTAAGACTGGATAGGGCTCTTATCTCGAATAACTGGATGATGAATTATTTTTGTTCCTTAATGGCTCTCTCCAGGATTGGATCCGATCATTTCCCCATTAGTTTTGTGGCAGATTCTGTCTTGGGTAAGAGAAATGCTCCTTTTCAATTTGAAATAATGTGGTTCTCTCATCCTAATATCTTTAAATGCATTGAGGAACTTGGTGGAATATTAAGGTCAATGGGACTACTATTTTAGATGGCTAAAAAATTAAGTGAGGTTAAAGCTAAGGTTAGGTTGTGGAACAAAGAAGATTTTGGGGATTATTTTTCTATGAAGTCGGCTATTCAATTGGAGTTGAAGGAGATCCAAGATATAATTCAGAAGGAAGGGTATGTGGATGACTTCCTTTCGAGAGAAAACAAAATTATTATTAATTACCATGATATTATATCCAAAGAAGAAGAATTTTGGAAACAGAGATCTAGATCGGTGTGGCTCTCATCTGGTAATAGGAACACTAGGTTCTTCCACATGACTACTCTAAAGCATAGGGCATCAAACATGATTACTCAAATCATGAAGAATGTAACCAAAATGCATAAGGAGGATGAGAATAAGAATGAGGCAAATCAATTTTTTGCTAGTCTATTGACTTCTAAAGAGAGGCTAGATATGAATGCTCAACAAATCCTCATTGATGCTATCCCTAGCATTATGAATGAGAACCAAAACAAATCTCTGACTATTATCCCGTCTTTGGAAGAAATAAGAAGGGATATTTTATCTTTTGAAGGAAATAAGGCTCCTAACCCAGATGAATTTTTGATGTTCTTTTTTCAAGTGTTATGGGAGATTGTGGCTAAGAATGTGGCTAATGTGGTCAAGGAATTCTTTGGATCGAGAAAGTTGTTGAAGGAGTTAAACGCTACCTTTATTGTCCTCATCCCTAAGTTCCCTAGTGTTGATAGCCTTCACTCTTTTCATCCTAGATCAGATTATGTAACTCTTTCTACAAGATAATTTCAAAAGTGGTTACTATAAGACTACTAAATGTGCTTCCATTCTTGATTTCTCCTCAGCAAAATGGATTTGTCCCGAGTAGACAGATCCTAGATTCTATCGTCACTGTCCATGAGAACATCCACTCGTTAGAGGGTTCTAAGAATCAAGGATTTTTGTTAAAACTGGACATGTCCAAGGCCTATGACCATGTGGATTGGGGGTTTTTATTGAATATTTTGAGAGCTTTCAGCTTCTCAAAGAGGTTCTTTCTGTTGATTTGGGAATTGATATCTACGACCAACACTACTGTTATTATTAATGGTTCTCCTTCTCATTTTTTTAAGGTTTCTAGGGGGTGAGACAAGGGGATCCTATTTCCCCTATCCTTTTTACTTTGATGGTGGAAAGCTTTGGGAGACTTCTTCAAAAAAAGGTGATGGAGGGAAGTCTAAAAGGATTACCGTCTTCAACAATCATGTCTCTTCTCACCAACAATTTTTGATGACAATATTTTGTTGGGAAGTTCTACTATTGGAGAAGCTAGAACTTTGAAGAGTGCTCTTGTTCTTTATGAAGAGGCCTCTAGGTAGAAAATAAATAGGACCAAGAGCTCCTTGTTCTTTTTCAACACTCCTGAACCTGAGTGTAACTCCTGGCTATGATGAAGTTAAGACCAAGGTGAAAGGTAAAACTCCTATTACCGAGGATTCTCAGATGAAATCATCGTCTAAATGTTCCAGCTACCCTACCACTGATAGAGAGGACAATCCTTGTTATCTCGATGACCTTAGGGCTAAAGATCATTATTTCAAGGAAGAATGTGAGTTCCCTGCAGACATTTTGGTCATTGCTCGTAATGGGTCTATGGATTTCTTTAGACTGATGAGATGGGTGTTTTTTGAGATTAAAAGGAAATTAAGTTGAAACAGAGGGCTATGAGCAACAAACTTGAAAAACTTGAGTCCCTCGATAACAGTGCTAGAGACAGAGTGAAGACCACAGACTTGTGGATTGAGGAAGAAAAGAAGTATATGGTGGATTTCCTTAAGAAAATTGTTGAAGATCTTGAGAAATTTAAGAGTAATCATGATGAGAAGCTATTAGCTTTGGAGGACAAAACCAAGAACATAAAAGAGTCTATCCAGGTGGTGATGAATACTAACCATAAGATTTTAAAATCCACGGCTAACACTATGGATATGATGATGGATAGTCTTGAGAATGCTTATTAGGACATGACTGTTGCGGAAGAGGAGGTGGATAAAGTACACAGTTAGGAAGGTTATGGTGGACCATGTAAAAAAACTAGAGCAAACCTTAAGAGAAAGGATGATAAGGCCTAGGTTAACATCTAGGAAATCAAGAAAGTGGCACGAAATATGAAAAAACTAGAACAAGAGGTGGTAGAGGTCCTAAAGAATATGGATTAATTGTAGGTTTGTTGTTAAGTTTTTGTGGGTTCTTTTGTGGTGCTGCCTCTCAGCTAGTTCTGATGTTCTCTTTTGGCAGCTTCATGTCTTGTTTTATTTTCTTGCTTGGGTACTTTTTCTGCTAAATCTCTCTCTTGCTTGTTGTTAAAGGGTTTCAGGGCCCCTTCAAAACCTTATTTTTCCTTAATAAAAAACATTAAGAGGGTGTTCATAGGAAACATATAACCTAATATTATAGATGAGATATTATTGATGAAATATCCATCCTTTACACAGTTGTGTATGAATCTTCATGATTATTAGATATCAGTTAGTTAATATGAAGGTACATGTTCATTGGATCCTACTAGCCAATATGAAGTTGTGCCTCAAAAAAACTATCAATCATTTAAAAGAAAAATAAAATCATTAAGATAAATATTCCTCAAACTACTAATAACATTGAAACACAAGTTGCAACTACAATACAACACCATATTAATTTAGGCCAAGAGATAGGAAATTTTCACAATTCCCTGATTCTCTTCATGTGGTCATGTTGAAATTGTTAAATAAGAATATAATTCAACTTCCTCCAATTAGGCCTATTGACACAACTAAGCTTCTACCACAATACTTTTTTCAATATCATCGTACACTTGGACACGATATAGAAATATGTATGTGTCTTAAACACCAAGTGAACAAACTCATCGATTCTAATCAAATCTAGTTCGCTGGTTTTTTTTTTTTAAAAGGTGAAATGCACCCATATTATTAGGGGTAAACTCTTTTGATTGGAGCTATGACCAGGTACAAGAAACCATGAGATACTACCAAACCCGTGAGCACATTGGCCCAGCGAAGGAAGAATGCCTACGATCACTTTGGCCTAGTGGGGGTTTGAACCCTGGTGGCCATCGCTACAGCACAACGACTTGACCACCGAACCACGCCCTTATTAGCATCTAGTTGGATGGTGTTAACAACAAAGGAAATAAACCAATTTCGCAACCTAATCATAACTTGAAAATATTTACAAGCTCATTACTAAGTAATTTAATAAAAAATATTCAATATAATGATAATGATGAAGATGATAATGATCTATCCAATGTTGTAAACAAGATTGAAATTCAACCTCATAAAGATCAAACCAATCATTTTCCTAACATTTCTTTCAAACATATTGATGCTTTTATAATTGCTCTCGATGTTCCACTTTACATCACTAGTAGAATCAATCATAAACCCACAAGATGAATACTCATCGATCCCATGTATATAGTGAATGTGATCACCGAAGAATTCCTATATGCACATGAAATCTATAAATAAAATTATGAATAATCAAAATCCTTCTTAAAGGATCATGATGGTTCTATCTGCCCTACAATTAGTTCTATAACTCTTTTGGTCAAGGTTGGACCTAAAAATTTGGATGTTTAATTTACCATAATTTTGACATCAAAACAATGTCATGTGAAGTTAGGTCTTCCATGGCTAAGCTCCATAAATTTTGTGTCGTCGATTATTCACAAATGTCTTAAAGTCCTATTTTCAAAGAACAAATACATACTATTTACCATAGTAGATTTAAGCCTTTGAACTCTAATAATTTTTTTTCGCTAGATTACTTTTAGCTCAACTATTCCAACCCATTAAACCTCATGAGGAATTTTTATTTATGTCATATCAAATTTTTAAAGCTAAGTGTATATCTGAGTTATTCCTTACTAATATCTCGCTCAAGGCTCCTCAATATAGACTAACTTCAATGGTTGTCCCTCGCACCCCACAAGTAGTTGATGAACCTAAGTCTAAACTAGGTATCCTCCCTCGACCAGCTACCAAATATTTTGTGGTTCCACCTCCACCATCATATAAAAGACCTAGAGATAACTATGTAATTATCTTTGTGCCTTGAAAAGAAAAACAAGTCTCTAGACCAAAACCTAAAGATTCAATGGTATCCCAACTAGCAGAAGTCCTTTCAAATCCTTCTCCAATTGAAGAAAATAAACCTATGTTGGGGAACACCTTAGATAACCCTTTGCAAGCTAAAATCTATATGAAATGAAATATAAGTGCAAAAGAGTGTAAAAGAAGATGTCATGATATGGCTCGTCAACTTGCTAATGAGTGTCACACCTCACCTAATGATCATCATTCCATTCATACAAATCTTTAAGAAATAACCCCCCACCCATCCATCCTTGTCATCACTTGACCCCACTCTGCCACCATCACCAAACCATGAAACCACACTTTACCTATGCCAACCTAAGAAAAGAATGAAAGGTGCTAATACAATTGATATTTCTCACAATCATGTTGATAGCACTAATATGCAATTGTTAGGGTTAGAAGGAAGATATCTAATAGTTAAATGTAGATTTGATCAATAAAATAGAGAAATAAAACACATAAAATTATAGCAGAAACAAGAAAACACATAGAATTTAACGTGGTTCACCCAATCCAAGCTACATCCATAAAACCACAACCATCTAATGATTTTATTATCCAGTGTAAAACATATTACAATCTCACTAATAATACCCCACTACAACCCCCATCCAAACCGCCTATAACAAGCTTTTTAGAAGCTTCCAGAATTAGGGTTCTACAAAGTCAATTTTTTTCTTTTGTTAGTGACGAAACGAAAGTGTATAGTATAGCATGATCAGTCGCCAAGGACCAACAATATCCCACTTGGAGACTGATCAGGCTCCACACCAAACAATCTCCCACTTGGAGATTGATCATGGACGACATCACTGCACTTACAACTCTCACTAGAAATAAGCACCTTAGACCCTGTTGCTCTATTATGCTTGAATTCAACCTTGAAGGCCAACCAAAGCTAAAGAGGAGCTCAGCTTCTCCCTTGTCACCACCTTTGTAAACATATCTACTAGATTGACATTTGTACGTATCTTTTCTAGCTTTACTTGTCCATCCTCCAACACTAATTGAATGAAATGATATTTCAATTGTATATGTTTGGTTTTAGAGTGCAAGGAAAAATTATTTGCAAGATGTATAACACTCTGGCTTTTTGTAAACAAGTAATTTTTAGCCTATTGTTTTCCCAACTCTTCCATAAAAAGTTGTAGCCATATCACTTCCCTTGTCGCCTCTGTTGCAACAACATACTTTTCCTCCATGGTGGATAAAGCAACCACCTTTTGCAATTGAGAGATCCAACTCACTAATGTCCCACCAACTAAAAATATATAACCTATGGTACTTCGCCTGGTATCTACATCCCCTACCAAATCTGAGTCAACATAGCCTTTTAAATCAATATTAGAGCCCCCAAAACATAAGAATTTACTAGATGTGCCTCTTAAATACTTGAGAATCCATTTTACTACATTCCAATGCTCAACTTCAGGATGACTCATGGGTGATCGCACAAAGCTGGTTTACAATTTCTGGGAGATTCTAATTTTTGCTGAAATCACATATTTTTAGAAAATATAATGATTTAAGCCTTTAAAATTTCCATTCAAAGCATTCCAATTGAAGAGGGTTTGATAAAACTACCTTAGATCAAACCCCCTTGGATAGAACCCCACTAGTTTTAAACCATACCTATAACGAAGTGATAGGGAGGGGGTTGGAGGAATCAATCTCAGATTCCTGCTCTAGGTCTTGCTTGCAAGACCTTCTTGGTGTTCTACTCCACCACCTTAACCTATAGGTTCCTTTTCATGTTTAGGTACCCCTGGTTCTCCTAGCCAACCCCATTGCTATCACAAATTAACCAACCAAGTCACTCTTGGTGCAATAACTCTAACTCTTCCTTTGCCTTTAATCTGCCCTAAAGACTAACTATACCTCCAAAGTTTGAAATTTGAATTGCAGGGGTGTGGAGGTGTTTTAATACATTGCAATCCATCCAATTTTGATTCTTAAGCATCCTCCTATCTCTATTTCTTGGTCGCTTTCTTCAAACCCTCATTTAGGGTTAAAAAGGCTACTAGCCCAAGAGCCCCAATTAGGTCTCCCTCTCTGAGAAAATTGTTTGACTCTCACAATTTCTCCAAAGAACCACCAATATTTCTTTGAGGTTCTTGCTTCAAATGGAAACCTCTCAAGTATTTTTGAGGTCTTGAGTCTTCATCAGCCGTACAATGCCTCAACTTGAAATTGGGCAAAATCTAGGGTTTTCAAGCCTTTTTTGGTTGCTTCCAATCTGCTAAATCTTTCACTGACCTAATGTGTAATGGAGCTTCCTCCTGATTACTAGACCTTGGTAAGACTTCCATATACCTTCTCAAAAAGGAAAAACAACAAAATTCAATCACTGATACAAGATATGTGCTCTACACTCTTGGTCTTCCCTAGCCGGACTCTTCCTGGCTCGCCTAGGGCAAGACTTTGCCAATAGTTTGTGCACTCACAAAAACCCTAAAACCTACCATATGTACACACATGGAGTCTAGTCACTATTCCCAAAGGTTCGTACAATTTTTATGGTGGGAAAGTGGTCTAGCACTCCATTTTCTCAAGACTGCCTGGTTTAGACCAGCAACAGATTGAAAACAAACTATTTACAAACAATGGTTGAAAATGAATCAAAAAGGATAATAGATGGCACACAGAACTTGTATTCTATCAACACTACATCCTACGTAAAAAACATTAATTAATTCAATCCATTAAAGCTCTGCTTGAAGCAAAAATTAGAAAATAACCCTCAAAAACACTATTTTTCCTTCAATTTCACGAATTTACACCACAATGCTAATGCTTCCAACCTTGCTCTCAGGTCGAGGCACACCTTATATAGGGTACCTAAATCATTTATGCACCCTAGGTCAAACCTGTAAGTTATTATGTGGCAAAGTTGCAAAAATGGTACAATTTTGCATCTTTTGCCAATTTTCTAGAAAACTAAGTAAAATGAGTTTTTAAACTCATTCACCCTTTCCACTTCTTTAACCTACTAATCACTACTGAGCAAAACCTAATGCCAAACCTCTAAATCTATCTAAATGGTCAACATGACCTTCATGATAACATTGCAAAAAAAAAAATGCATCCAAGTCTTCCTAACTAATTAGTGTTTCCTAGGTGCTCCTGCACCACATAGTCTCCTTTACACCTATCAAAATGCTGATAAAAAACCACTTTTGATTTACCTTTTGGGGGATCAAATGAATTTTTTTTTTTTGGTATGTAGTCCTTATTATAAGCTTCCCAAAAAGTATAATTTTAAATAAATTTAATTTAATTCTTATATTTATTTTTTATTTCTTGTGAATGTAGGCTTTCCACCAAAAGTCAAGCTCCCTGTTTTGCACTTGTTGAAAATAGAAGATTATAAAAAAAAATTGAAAAATATGAGTGCACTAGATATTGAAGTCCTTGATCTAGCAAAAAAAAAATTGAATTTCGATACATATAAAAAAAGTTGTGTTATATGGTCTGCCTATGTCTGAATTGTAATTGGTTTGACTTCGAAACTTGATTAAGGAAAAATATTCAATAAAACACTATGAAACCAATTGGAAGTAGTAGATATCATAGTTATAAATTTAAATTCAAAAAAATTATAATTTTATCCTTCATGGAAAAAAAGTTGTGTTATATAGTGAGAATCACTCCTTAAAAATTGTGTTTACTAAAAAAACTATTTTTGAAGGAGATGGGAAAAGAAGTACAATTTGATTCCAAAAATTTTGAAAAAAA
This sequence comes from Sequoia sempervirens, assembly GCA_007258455.2. Classification (NCBI taxonomy): domain Eukaryota; kingdom Viridiplantae; phylum Streptophyta; class Pinopsida; order Cupressales; family Cupressaceae; genus Sequoia; species Sequoia sempervirens. The sequence continues at coordinate 46,053 of VDFB02317408.1, read as the reverse complement.
TATATTTAGAATCTATAGAGAAAATGCCACAAATCACTAGTTTGCATCATCTTCAAATTCCTTACGATTTATCTGCTATAGGTGCCCGAAAGTGAACCAGTGTCTAGTTTGGCCAAAATTGTAAACCAGTATTGTGGGATCACCCTCATATACCTGCTAGTTCAACTTCTACAACATATGCAATATACAGTCTTGTGCATACCATGGCATACATTAAACTGCCTACAACTGAAGCATATGGTACCTTGGACATTTTTTCTTCCTCCTCTTGTGTCTTTGGACACATATCCTTAGTCAATTTATCATGACTAGGCAAAGGTATGCTGACAACTTTTGCATTCTCCATATGAAATCTTTGCAACACATTTTCAACATAATCAACTTGAGATAAAAAAAAATTTCTATTTTTCCTATCTCATGTAATCTTCATATCAATGATTTGCTTTGTTTCCCCCAAATCCTTCATAGAAAATGAATTTGCTAACAGTTGTTTTAACTCCTTTATGTGATCTATGTTAGACCCTGCTACAAGCATATCATCAACATATAAACATAAAATAATGTAGCTATCATCATCCAACCTCTTAAAATAAACACAATGGTCTGAATTACATCGATTGTAGCCATGCTCAACCATAAAGCTATCAAATTTAATATACCATTACCGAGGTGCTTGCTTCAAGCCATATAAACTTTTCTTCAATTTGCACACCAATTTCTCTTGACCTTTGACCTCAAATCATTTTGGTTATTCCATGTATATTTCCTCTTCCAAATCATCATGGAGAAAGACTATTGTAACATCAAGCTATTCTAAATACAAATCTTTAGCAACCACAATACTTAAAATAGTATGAATAGAAGTCATTTTAACAACTGGAGAAAAGATTTCATTAAAATCAATATCCTTTTTCTGTGCAAATCCCTTTACAACTAATCAAACTTTAAATATTTTCTTACCTCCATCCTCCTCTTTTAGCCTATAAACCCATTTATTTGGTAAATCCTTTTTACCTGCATTCAACTTGCATAATTCCCAAGTCCAATTTTTCAGCAAGGAGTCAATTTCTTCTTCCATTCCATATGCCCACTGAACCTTGGTATCCACCTACATAGCTTCATCATAACATTCTGGTTCACCAACATCAATTAATAAAATAGAATACAAAGAGGAATAAAATCTTTCTGGAGGCCTACTTATCCTTTCAAAAGATCGTCTAACATTCACTGTAGTTTGTGGTATTTGTTGTTGATGTTGTTGTGAAGCATGAGGAACCACTGGAACATCCTGTTTGGTGTATCATCAAACACTACATAATCATTTTCTTTCTTCTCATACTGCTGCAACTAATTTTTGTACAACACTTTCTCATTGAATATGGCATCCCTGCTTCTCCCATTTTTTTTATTTTCAAAATCTCAAAGCCTATAACCAAATTCATCAATGCCATATCCAACAAATACACATTTCTTTGATTTTGCATCAAGCTTGGTTCTATTTTCAGAATCTACATGTGCAAATGCTTCACAATTGAAGGTTTTGAGAAAAGAATAACTCACCTTCTTACCTTTCTATGCTTCCTTTGGAATACCACAACCCAAGGATTAGAGGGACCTCTATTAATTAAATAAACATGGAGTGTTTACGATACTCTACCCATGTTTAAAGGCATCCCAACATGCAATCTCATAGTTCATGCACACTCCATTATTATTATTTTCATTCGCTCAGCCACTCAATTTTCCTGTGGAGTCTTTGGAACCATTTTATGCCTACGAATACCATTTGAGGAACAATAATATTCAAACTCTTTGCTACAATACTCACCACCATCATCAAATTTG
>VDFB02317408.1:0-44108 GCA_007258455.2 Sequoia sempervirens | reverse complement strand
TTTCAAATTTTACACCCCCGCTTCTCAAATTCTCAAAAAATATTGTAAAGCAATGTTGGACAAAAAGTGTGTCATGCTCTTTATCATCACTAATATAAAAGTGATATTCTTTTTTAATGACTTGTTCTTCATCTGTACTCTCAACACTATCCAATTCTAATTGTGCATGTCGATAACACACATGAACCATAATAGTGATCTACTTTGAAAAGTAATACTCTGATTGAATCTCCTTTTGATGTACGAAGGAGTAATTTTTTGCAAAGTCAACTACTGATAGAATCGTCTTACGTGGGAAAGTATCGACCAATGTTCGAATTGTTGTGCTTGCCACTCTAGCAAAAATGAATGATGTATGTATGGTTGTATCACTTTTTGAAAATATTCCATAGATTCTTTCCAATGGGAATCTCCTCTTCTACATACTTCAACCTTGTGGATTCTTTCCCAAAATTTGTTTGCAACTTTACATACTTGTACCTGTGTTAGTAAAATATGTGAATAATTAATAAACCACACTTGATCAATGAAACATTACATCAAAGAGAATCCAAATAACTTGATTTATGAAGCTTCCGTGAGTCGATAAGAAGCTAATTAATAGCACATAGGATGAAATTCAACAATTTTGACACTCTAACTCTAGATTTACATATGAGGTTGTAAACAACATTTTTTATACTCGACCTAGGCCATGATTTTGTTATGAGTACGAAGAGTTTATGATAGAAATACATCCATTATCGTTGAGTTAAAAGTAGGTTAAATATTATTTTTCTTAAAAAATCACTTTTATATAAATGTAGGTGTTTTGGAGATCGAAGCTATAGTATGAATAAGTGATTGACATCGATGGCTATAAATTTCAAGGTGGGGACATTCAATATAATTTATAAGGTGTTATACTATTAAATTCTTTCATTGTTTAGTTAGTTTTAATCAATGTTGTATGATTTATTAAACATTTTTTTAATATTTAAATGTAGGTGTTTTGGGGAGTAGAAGTGATAGATCTAGCTCATTGAGAAAGGATATAGGTAGAGAGGAGGAGTGACCTTGACAAGGATTGAGACATGGATCACCTTAGGGTGGTAGATATGAGTGGAACATATTCATAGATAAGGATAGGCGAAGATGATAGATATAGAAAAATGTGATCAACATAGATTAAATAACAAATAAAGCATAAATGAAATACTTAAATAGTATAAAATATAAAATGTAACCGAGCATTTGTGGGTTTGCATCCCACCAAGCATGTCAATTTGTAAGCATTGAATTTAAATAAATGAGACATTGAGGAAAATAAATGTAGACTTCAAATTGAATTAAAAAATCACCTCTAATAGAGTGAAAAGATGAATTACACAAAAAATGAACTAAAACTATAATGAAATACATATTGACAAATGGATATATCTTGCAAATGATAAAAAATTTATTTCCCAACTAGATAAAATATACTTGCTCAAAATTGAGACGATAAAATGATGGATTTGATCTCAATTTATAGATTTTTTATATGATGGATAAATTGCTAGGATTTGATCATGTATCATGAGTTTAAAACCCAATTAAAATGTGGCTACTATTATTACTTAATTAACTAATTTATTTATTTAATGAAATTTCTTAATTATTTTGATCAATGAATTGATTGAATTATTTTCAATTTTTATCTAATTTGATTAAAGATGTTAAATAATTTGATTGATATATAAACTAATTTATCATAATTTTCATTGAATTATCTAGGAATAATAGATTTACTTGGATTTATTTTAATATATTTCAATATTTGTGAGAGAATGATTCATTTAAATGTTTGGTTAATTTATTCTACTCGAGTAACAATGGAGGTCGATTTGATCAATAGGAAAGCATTCATCCCATCCCAAAAAGGGAGTACATTTAGAGTTTGAGACTTTTTTTTCATAATGCTGAAGAAAATTTTCAAGATTGATTGTTGGCATGTGGAGTTAGTAATTTGGGTGACCGTAGGTGACCAAATTCTATATGAAACTCTCTAGTTAATGTCTCTCTCTTAGGTAGTGTCTTTATTTGTGTTTAATGCTATGGATCTTCTTCAAAATTATGGTTTAGTTGCTTAGTTTGTAGTGGATTATGTTTTATAAGTTCTTTTTGGACCATTCCCTAAACAATGCCATTCAAGATGATAACTTACATAATGAAAAATATTTTGTTGGGTATTTGTTTAGACATAAAGTTTTAAAGGAAAATTCTAGTTTCCTTTGTGTTTGAATTTCTTTGAAATGAACCTTGCAAGAATGGGATGAATCTTTAGTGGATAATACAATCAATGGACATAAAATAGAATTGAGCGCTCTATTGTATGGAGAAACAATGGAGGCACATAAGGAAATGTTATTTCTCCTCACTCATGTCCCTCACCCTCTGCTAGTTTTTGCTATATATATGTAATATATGGGCACTCAAAAAATATGTAATATATGTCTTCTTTTTAGGTTTTTTTTCATTTATGGTAGGTTTTCTCAATCAATTTTGTCTATATATGATTGCTACAATCCTATTTGATGGGTCTCTTGGTTTTGTCCTTACACCTTCACGATTTGTGGGTTGACATGCCCTTCTCTATTTTGTACTTTACTATGGAAATTTTTACAATAAATATTTTAATTAGTTTAGGCCTTGATCATTTTAGTTCTGAAAAGAAAAATTAATTTGATTTTGATAAAGTGTAGGAATTAAGGTATCATGAATTTTGTTAATAAGTGGATGTTAGGTGTTCGGGTGGGGACCATGGTATGGATATGAGTGTATGTGAGATTTAGTGTCTACAAAATCCAAAGGTAAATCAAAATATTATAAACATCAAAATTTTTTTGGAAGGATAATATAAAACCAAATCTAAACACAATATAAACATTGTAATCACAACCATACATACTATATATATGAGATTGCACACAACCATGTAAAATTTATTCATATGTTGTTTAATAAGAAAAAATGTCATAAATTATATTTCTAGAAATAAAAAGGACTACAAATATGGAGGGAAAAAATTAAATAATCTCAACATAGCAAGGATTTTACAAAGTGATAGATAATTTTCTCAAAAGAAAAAGGATGTGTTGTACACAAGACAACAAACCACTTTTTCATGTTTTTTGAAGTCTAAATTGAGATGCACGATTATTTTAAAATGTTCACATGCATCTTAAAGTGGAAAAAAATGTAATGATAAAATTTGCATATCCATATTATTCCTATTGTATTTTTTGCCTCATTTTGAATATATATATATATATATATATATATATATATATATATATATATATATGGTGCAATATTGTGCAAAGTGGTAATAATTCCCCTAGAGTTTATGACCTATGATATAGACATAAATCAAACACTTGAACTCCATTTTTTCCTTACACACATCTTATCAAAGCATTTTTTTGACACATCCACATATCCACACATCCACTTTTCCTAATGAATCTTATGTGTATGTCTAATGGTGGCATGTGGAAGGATAAATATGGCTATTGAAAACTTTACCATTATCTTGACCACTAATTATGGCTATATGATTATCTTATTGTAATGAACCTAAGTTCATTCGATAGATATTAATGGAGTTGAATTAGGAAGCATGGATTGTATTTTATTATACACATTTTATGTTTAAAAATATGGGTCTAATTTTTGTGATATTGAAAGTTAAATTTTTTCAATAGTATATCCAAGGTATAGGGATTTATTAGTGGTAAGAGTAGTGTAGGATAAAAATGAGAATGTATAAAGAGGGGAAGGTAGATAGAAAGGTAATGACATGGTAATGGAAGGAGAAGTTACACTATAAGGTTATATGGAGAAAGCATAATGATTTTATAGGTATCATCATGCTATTAGAAATTGCTCTATATGAATCACATGTTGATGATACTACTATAAGGGTATGCACATGAATATTTTATTGTAAATGATATTATTATCAAATAATATAATTGGTTCATGTTTTTGATTGTGGGATTTTTCTTCAAAGAGGATTTTCCCATGTACATAATTATGTTATAAATTTATGATTTATATATTTTTCTTGTAACTAAAATTAAATCTATTTTGCATATTTATCTCTTGATAGGTTAATATGGACATTTTTAATGTTAAAAATGATACAATTTGTGGTTCTATTTGAACTTCATAACTTTATATTGTTTGTTTCCATATGCTATTAAGTTCTTATATATGTTTCACTTGGTCTTTCCATTTAGGAGCAGGGTATCCACAACTTTGATTGTTGAAATGGGAAGGAATATTTCATTTACACATAGAACATAAAAATGTATGCAAAATGGAGAAGCAAATCCAATTTGAATTCAACAAATTTGAATTTTTTTTAAAAACTCCCAAAAAAATCCAATTTGAAAACATTTTAAAAACTTCCAAACAAATCTAATTTGAATTCAACAAATTTGAAAACATTTTAAAAGCTTCTAAAGAAATCCAATTTGAATTCAACAAATTTGAGAAAAATTGCATCTAGGGTTTCAAAATTTAACATATCAGTGCATTTTAAACTCTAAAAAATTCAAATTTCAAATACCTGGTGCTCATTATGGAAGTTTAGGTTGATGAAGTTTGGAGAGACCAAGTTAAAGTTGTGTTCAACACCGGAAAGAAGAAATTAGTTCACTCGCTGTCACGGTCTTGGTTCGCCACACATAGGGAAAGCAATGGCAATTTTAGAAAGTGACAGTCGAAATGAGAGCTTTTGGTTTTTTTGTCATGTGCAAAGGGGTTCAGTCAAACCCAGGTTTGACCAAACCCATTTAAATAAGGTTTTTTTCCATTTAGGGTTTGGGATTCGAGCGAACCAGGGGTTTGACCGAACCATATGGTTCAACCAAACCCTTAGTGAGGTTTATTCGAACCATATGGCTCGACCGAACCCCTTGGTTTTTGAGGAAATGGAAAAAACCAAAATTTCCTTCCTCATATAAATTGTAAACCACTATTATAAAGGCACCTAGAAGTGTAGATTGTTTAATGCAATGTTTAAAATCAGGTCCTAAGACCTAGGTGGGACCCATACACCCAAGGTGGTGTATGAGTCCCAGATCACTAGATCTAGAACACACAACCTTAAACATTGAATCATAATTTATCATTTATTAAATTTTAGGATTATCCTTAGAAGATTGCATTTAATAAGGCTCGTGGATGCAAAATAGGACAAAATAAGGCATAAAGAAGCCCAATTTTAATAGGGAGGACCCAAACAAGTGTGAAAATATGAAGGGATACATTTTTCTACACTACATTTAGCCCACACTTTAATGACAGGAGGAACTTGCTTCAAACCCACACTAAAGTAGAAAAATCCGCATTAAGGGGTCCAAGTGTACCAATGCTAGTGAGATAGGACAACAATGATCTAGAGGGATGATCAAGCCCCTATGAACAAAATCGTATGGAAAACCAACATAGACACAAAATAACACACATGTGAATGATATATGAAGCAACAACAAGGTACAAGCATACACTGTCAAAGACATAAAGAAGGAAGAAAAGGAAAAAGAGGGTGGATCAAGCCTCCATAGTCTGTCCAACACGATGTGGACCATGTATAAGTTGTTTGTCCAAAAAAAATTACAAGAGGAACATGATGTCCACTATGCAAACCAAACACACGCTCACATGGGCTAGTGGAATCTGGTATCCACTAGGTGAGCCCCTGGTTGGACACATACACACATGACTAATATGCATCCACACAGATAAGCAAGTGGTTATGGGAAAGTAATTCCTAAGTTTGGCTTCCCATACATACTAACCATACCAAATCTATACCTCCTGAGAACTTTGATAAGGAACCACACAAAATGAATAATAGGATTCATGAGGCATTCAAAACTTCGTATTCTAATATCCATGAACTGAACAAGCAAGATGGCTCCATAGGAAAGAAAATTGTGTTATGCAAGATGGCCATATAACAGTTATTGTAAATGCAAAAGTAGTGTAAGGTATGTTCAAAGTGATTTTTCTTAGTTCATGTAAGGTCTTAACTTAGGGGGCATCATGCCTAATGTCTCCAAGAGAGGACCAATAGAAGAATAAAAGATTCACAACTTAGGGGATGCATTGTGTTGCATCAAGTCACTAAGAGGAATATAATATGCTAAGAGAGATCATGCGCTTGAAGGACATCACAACCAATGTCACCACAAAGAGAAAGAAACATCGTATGAAGTAAGAAGACCACACAATAAAACATGAGTTGTAATTGAAATTATTGAAAGAATAATGCCAATGTATACCCCCACTAAATAAAGAAATTTCTAAGCACCATGTTGTGAGCAATTACTTTAAAGTAGAAAATGATAAATGCTAGAAAGTGAGGGCTTATTTGGAAATCCGTATGCCAAGACATATGTTTCCAAATGAAGCTATGTCATGAAAAGGGGTTTCCCCCAAAAGGAAATACCAAAATCACATAAGGGATCCATGGATTCAGGATCAGTATGTATTTGCTACAATGTTGTTAGATAGCTTAGAAATGTCATCATTCCCCAAATACTCATGGAACAAGAAGAATGACACATAGAGAGTGAAAACAAAGAAAATATTTTGGGTCAACATGGAAGAGGCCTAAATGTCTCGATGCCTTGCATCATCCCTAAAAGGAAACACAAGACAAAGAAAAGATAAAATTTTATGACATATAGATGTTCATGTAGATACAAATAGAGGAATATCACAAAAAGAGAGAGATACATCAAACAAAATAGTGAGGGATATCACATTATGCACACACAATCACACACATAATATGAAAAAAAAAGAAACAAATACAAGACTAGTAAGGCACATGCGAGTCAACCTGTAGCAGGTCGCCCACATCCCAATCTTGTTCATCATATGTGGGAGGCAGACAACTAGCCAAAGGGACAACAATGAGTGCAGTACTAGGACAAGGCTATCTAATTCTTTGCCCCCACTAAGTGCAGGACAAGGATGAGTTGAGATAAGTGATGAGAAATAGCTCCTTGCATTTTTAAATGATTTTCAATGAATGTAAAGCATGTAATAGTGAGAATAATATGATTCTACAACTATTACATGGAAATGATGGGAAGGGAATGCTATGTGATCACTTGGTAAAAATCATTGTTATCAAAGTAAAAATCATTCAATATCAATTTTAATGCACGAAAATCGTCAGTAAGATGCCCAAGAGTTCTATGATATGCATAATAATTCATGTTTTTCTTAGGTATGCTTCTTTTACTAGGAGGTGGAAATTTAATCCAACCTTTCTTAAGGAGGTGTTCCATCTTGTGTTCAATTTCTGTTTGAGTATGTAAGAATGGAATTTTTTTAAGTTTTTAAGGTTTTCGTTGTTTGCTAGATTCACCAATTTGTTGAGGGGGATATTGAGCAGTAAGACCTAAGATTCAATTCTATCATCGTTGTGAGGCATTGGTTGTTCTTTAGGAAGGAGGACACTTCTGTCTGGAGGAGGATCTTCGTACCCTACTCCTTTGGTATCTTCAGTTGGTATTTGCTCTAAGATTTTGTGAATTTCATGTTTGCTTATTGTATCACATCCTTGCTTAGTTAATATCTTAAAGGCTTGGCCATAAGTCTCTTCAAGGTTGATGGGAGTGTTGGTCACTTTGTTAACATAAGATTGACACACTTGATTAGAGGAACTAGGATCACTTATTGCAGGGAGCTTAGGCTTAGTTTGTCTCTCAATTTTAGGATGTAATAGATCAAACATCTCAAGTTTTGTTGGTTGTTTCATGTAAGGAAAAAAAGATGCATTAGTCTAAAGTTTGTTAAGGCAATCGTTTATGAAGTTGTTCATGTTGTCATAATCTTTTCCAATGATGTCAACTTCACAAGGAGGACATGCAATTGGAGTTGATTGAGAATGAGTGAGTTCAATTTCATTAGGATCATTTCCAAAGACACAACTTGACACATCCACTAATGATTGCAAGGAAATCCAAAACTTACCAAAGAGCATATCTATGATGAAATGCAATGCAATGACTTAGAATAAAATGTGTAAATGCAATTTTTAGATTTTTTAACAAGGTAATTTATTGATTACACTATGGAACAATATGAAAATGAAATGTTTTAAATGCAATTTTGAAATTATGCAATGTAATGAATGAAGCAGATTGAGCTAGATCTAATGAAATAAATGAAACAAAAGATTGGAAAATTGAAACAAAGATCTGGCAATAGTAAACAAAAGCACAAAAATGAAGTTTTAAATGCTACAAAATGCAGATTTAGACTTGATATGGGACTAAATCACCTAGATGGGAAAATGAGTCCCAATTATGGTTTCTGGAAGGTTCAAATATTAAAAATAGATAACACAGAATTCCCAAAAATATGGAAAAACAACCTATATAGGACTAAATCACCTAGATGGGTGAATGAGTCCTAGATTAGGGTTTTTAAACCAAATTCAACAAATTTTGATTTAATGTTAAGGTTTCTAAGTTGCATGTTGACTTTACTATTTGCAAGTACAATTTTCCAATGAAATTGAATGATGCAGGATGCAAAAAATGCAACCTATATGAACTTTTCACTAATGCAAAGTTAATGCAAACTAGATCTAGGAATAAAATTCTCTCCAAATCAAAAATTCAAGGGTCCAAAGGTTAGGTTCACCAAAATGAACAAAAGGGAAATAAGAGTCCACCTTTTAGGAGATGGACAACTTTTGACCTACTTCACTCTCAAGTTCATTAGGGAACCAAGATCCCTCAACCAAGTGGCTCAATTAAGGGAAGGATAACTGCAAGGGGGTTTCCTTAGGTGTGATTAGATAGGGGTTTCACCATTAAAATGAAGCTTCAAAGGAGAAATGAAAAATCTATTTGACTAAACCCTAGAAACTTGAAAGCATTAAAATGAATGAACAAATATAAATCAGATAGAAAGGAACTTGGTAAACTAATGTATTCCAAGAAATGTCTACAACTCTAAAATTCTAATTTTTGAAGTGCACTAGGACTCATATGCTAGGCTGGCCAATTTAGTCCTACTACAGGAATCTGGACAGAATCTGGAATCTTTTGCTGGTAAATCAAGATCTACATAAAACTGCTAAAAAGAGGTATACTTGGACTCATATAACCAGAGGGGTGATTTAGTCCTAGTATTAGGGTTTGATTGAATTTCTTTTAGCCTCTAGTGATCTTCTATAGCTTTCATCTTGTCCAATCTCTAAGTCTGAAAGTGTGAATTCTAGCCTATAGGTGAGTTTCCGTGAAGATGACAACTTCTTTATAACTTCAAAGGATCTTCAAGCTTAAATTCACCTAAATCTACAATCACACATGAAGAGGGATTTTTTTTTTTTGTGTTAGGGAATAGGGATTTGGCTTGGTCAAACCTACTTTTAGTAATTAAACCTTGAAATGAAATGAAATAAAATTAAGGAATGATGAATGAAAAAATGTAATGTTTCAACTCACCAAACCCTTAAAACAAAGGATGAAAACATGTGTGAAATGGCTTCAATGGATGTGGATTGTGACTCTTGATTGAATGCTTGAAACTTTATCTTGAATGATTGCTTGAATCTTGAAAACCTACATAAAAAATGTTAGCTCAAAAACACATATGATGCATGAAGACTTTGGCATGATACTTGAATCTTGAATTGATTCTCCAAAAATACTTGATAATTAGCTCTTGAATGCTCTTGGATGCTCTCTTGATCATAAATTTTCTAGGATACTTGAATTGCTAGGAGAAATTTTGTGAAATAACCTTGTATTTATACTTGTTTATGCCAAATTTCTTGAAATTACAACACTACAATACAACATTAGATCTAGGACAATAAAATCCTGCCAAGATTTTGAGTTAAAACAATTCCTAGTTAAAGAAAGACTCATATGCTAGTTGGGGCATATGAGTCCCAGTGTCTTAAACACAGGACACAAATTTCAAGAAGTGTCTTGTTTAATGTAATGTTTAAAACTAGGCCTCAAGACCTAAGTGGGATCCATACACCCAAGGTGGCGTATGTGTCCTAGATCACTGGATCTAGAACACACAACCTCAAACATTGAATCATGATTTGTCATTTATTAAATGTCGAGATTATTATCATAAAAATGCTTTTAATAAGGCTTGTGGATACAAAATAGGACCAAATAACGCATAAAGAAGCCCAATTTTAATAGGGAGGGCCCAAACAAGTGTGAAAATGTAAAGGGATACATTTTCCTACATTATAATTGTAAAACTTGATCTAGTGATGTTCATAAAGGAAAAATCAAAGATAAAAAAATGAAGCTAACTTATAAGGCCTATGTTGAGGATGAGGGTCCACTAGATGATGCTTTTGATGATATTATTAAGAATGGATTCATACTTTGAGCGTTCACAATTTTGGAGGTTCATAGCACAAGAGGATAGAGGAATTTCCATCATCACAAGTTAGCTTCTCACTTTGAGATCATGATTTACATGAGAAGCATTTTTTTTTTCTTTCTTTCTTTTTTTTTTTGATGGATTTCAAGAATACATATACTATGAAGTTTGATTTTTGGAGATAGGTGAGGGATTTGGCACATTGAACTCAATATATATTTCTCTCCAATGAGTTTATGATATTATGATCAATAATTATACCAATTTGAGGGTTGATAGAGCTCTATTGTAAACCAATACAGAATGTCAAATAATTAGATAATCTAGGATTTGGGAGTTTGAGAAAATTTTAGTACAAGATCTTATGAATTTAGCTCAAAGATACACTCTTCTAAGGGTCATGAGGTAGCTTAATGGAGTTCCACCTAATTCAAGATTTTTTTTTTCAAGGAAATATCTTCGCATGAATTTTTATTTGTGTAATCAACATTTTTTGATATGTAAGCCTTGAGGGTGGTCCCTTGGAAAGGTTATGTTGAGTTTCTAGGGGTACATTTACAAGAACAGTGTAATAAGGGGGAACATTACCATGTTACATTATTTATTAGTTAATATTTAGTTATGTAGTTAGTGACAATTATGTAGTTTGCAACTACTTTTCTCCTTTATGTATCATGTTTGTCCTTGATCACTGTAATTGAATGTACAATCAATCAAGTAAATTTAGCTTCACTCATAAATATCAATGTACACATAATAATTAGATTTAACCTCTACCATATTTTTCTTAGCTAAAGTCAAGTCATTTCCCCCCATTTAGGCCTAACCTATGGTTCCAACATACATGAATACAAATTACTAGTTATATAGGTATAATTATCATAAATGAATGCTTCAATCTTGAGCAACGTCACAATTACTTTGTTTGTAATTTTAAGATAAAACATAGAATTATGAACTTGCATTTATTAATCTATTATCAGTTTATTTAATCATAAATTAGTATTTTTAATTAACAATAAATTTATTAATCTATGCTAGACATAAATAAATAAAATTGTATATAATAGTCCACAAAATTAATTTATAGAATTAAATTAAGGTCTTAATTTTAAATTCAAACCATAATACTAAAATAATGCATTTATAAAAGCTTAAGTTTAAGCTAATCCTTTTATTTCAATATTTTTGAATGAAAAATCCTTAAATGAATATAAATATTTATTTTAAATATTTATGTGAGATGTATTTTATTGAATCATAATATTTAAAAAGTTCATTTATATCATTTGTATGTTAAAAAATTCAATAATTTTAATATTTTATTTTATAGACATTGAATTGCATGCTCCCATTTATTGTCAATTAGATAAACATGTTCTCTTAGAGATAGGATCTAGAATAATATTTTGAATATAACTTAAAATCTTGAATAATAATAGTACTATCCTCAAGGGACTAGAATGGGGATAAGAGAAAATAATTGGTCATTCAAGTTACATGAATAGTCACACATCATTTTTTATAGCCCAATTTTGAAGAACATCAATATTCAAATGAGAGCCTAAGAATCCTCAATTAGAGAAAATTTTGTGCTAACAAGAAATTTGTCAACAATAACATCCTAAAAATCCTTATAAGAGACACATACATTTATGATAATTATTAAAAATTAAAGATTAAAAATGAATATCCAATCTTCTTATTATATGGATTGATATAAAAAAAATTAAACATTCTCATAACTTTTCATAATTTTATTAAAATATATTTTACCATCTATTTTCATAGATCTATTATGTTGCTTATTAATGTAAGATTAAAAAAATTAACTATTTAAAGATTGACTTGAATAATTCATGCAATTAAAGAATTAAATTTTGGAACCTATTTAAAATGGAAGAGCTTAAGAAACCAACATATTGTTGGAATGTCCACACTTTATGATAATGATGGATTTCAATATAAAATTTTAATATATAGTAGTTAACATGTTGATTGTTTCCCATGTGATTTAGAATGATATTTTCATTTAAAACTTCATTTGAACTATCAAGACTAAAGAAAAACATTCAACCCTCACGATTTCTTTTGACACTTTCATGGTCAAAGAATTATTTTTAGAGGAATCTATCATGTGCACCCAAAATTGGATTAAAAAATTCTTTCAAAATTAGTATGTAGGGTTGAAGATGGTTAAGAATACTTTCAACATTTATCTATTTAATACAATTTTAACACTTACCAATTAAGTGACCATTTATACCTAATTGCTAGGTGACTCAAGCATGATTACATTAGATACAACTCTTTTATAAATTTATTTGTTTTATTGTAAATGTAGAACAATTATGTCTCACACAAACAATGTTGACTAACTAATTTTTTAAGAGTATATTTTTAATTCTATTTGATATAACCTTAAAAATTTTAATATAATTGGTCAATAATCAATAGATTTCTTTGACAATAATTCAAAGATAAAAAATAAAATTATGGATGCACATTTATTAATTTGTTTAGTTAAATATAGTTTAACTATTTGTGTTGGATTTAAATGCATAATGTTTCATAGAATAGTTCACAAAATTAATTTATATAACTAAAAAAACTCATTATTTTCAATTTGAATCATTATAATAAAATTATGCCTTTATGAATGTTTACTAGACTATCATTTTATTATAATAATGATGAAGGACAATTCTTTAGTAAATAAATAAAAATATTTATTTTTATCATATCACAATATTTAAATTATGTATTTCTATAGTTTGTAGGTAGACAAATACATATTTTTAATATTTTATTTTGTAGGCGTTGAATTGCATGCATGCTCCTATTTATTATAAATATATTCTTTAAAATTTCTCGTAACTTTTCAAAAGTCCCACTAAAATAGTTTCTATCGTCTTTAATATGATATAATATTTTTAATGAAAAAATTATATCATATTAAAAACTAATTTGAACTAGGTGATATCTTTAAATAAAAAGTGAATTGGGATGGAAAAATGTTATTTATGAAATGAATTCCATGGTTTTGGTAGTTATTTTGAAATAATATATATTTTTTAATGAAAAGATTTAACTAATTAGAGTCTCATTTGGACTAGGTCATATCTTTAAAGAAAATTGAATTGAGATATAAAAATGTTCTTTGTGAGATGGATTTCATGATTTCAAATGCTCTTTTGAATAATATATTGTCTAATATAATGTCATGGTAGTTGGGTTCTCTAATTAAACACAACCTATGTTTGTTTTTGGTGGCTAATTGTTTTGCTAAATAAGCTTCTAAAGATGCTATCTAAAATGTGTATAATTGGGGTTCTCTACCCTTAGATAAATCGAAGATCATTCATCAACTAATTCAATGTTCTCAAAATCTTTTGAATCTTGTTTTCTTTAGTGATTGTTATGTTTGAAGGGGTTGGTGATTTTTTATCAAAAACCTCTTAGACTTTTTTTATTGATAACTATAATTATCTAAAAATATCCATATTGTATATAAATGTGGATTCCCCTTTATTAAAAAAATGAAAACCTTTGAAACATCATTTGAACCAATCATCACTAAAGAGCAGCATTCAATCATCACGATTCCTTCCAACACTTCATAGATTGGCGGTTCTGAAATGCTTTGTGATGCGGCACTAATTTCCATCTAAAACGACAATGAAACTCGACAAGAAAGTCTAACGAGGAAAAATGAAAGGCGTTCGCTCAATTTTCTGGAGCGCATTCTAAAGCGAAATGGCATGAAAATCCTCGTAGAACAGCAGGAAGATTCTTGTTATTTAACATTATCGAAGATAAAATCGAGAATGGATGAATATCAAATCAATCAACGGTTAATATTTGTTTCGATCTTCAAAACCGTCCAAAAGGGACCGGAGATTTACACGTTACAACAGTAAATTTCATACCCTAATTTAGATATCTTTAATGTAATTATACTTGTGTTTACGTAAATCCATTGAAGAGCAGACAAGGGAAAAGGCAAAAGTGTTATTAGCGACGTGGCCGAGGAGTGGAAATGTACAAAATCAGCATATTTAAGATGGTGAGTGGTGAGGTGATAGCAAGCAGAGTTTTGAGAATGGGGAGATTGGTGCTCTTGGTTTGCTGCGTAATGATAATGTGCACAAGCGCTTTGTGCAAATGTTTCACAGGTGAGACGTCGGAGTCGTACAATTCTTCCTCGGCTGCGGTGTCGTCGGAGAGGCATGGAACTCTGACGGTGAACAGCTTCGAGAAGGGAGGGGATGGCGGCGGACCCTCGGCTTGTGATGGGTGCTTCCATTCCGACAATGATCATTGGGTTGCTCTGCCCCCTCGCTCCTTTGATCACAACTCCAACTGCTTTCGCAAACTGAAAATCAGTGGGCGAGGGAAGTCTACGGTGGCCACCGTCATCGACGAATGCGCGGCGCCCTGTCACGATGATATTGTGGACGCCTCCAAGAGTGTATGGACTGCCCTTGGCGTGCATCGCGGCGACAATGACTTCGGCTCCATGCCCATCACCTGGCATTTCATCTCCTGATCCACTCCACTCCACTCCACTCCACCACCTACTCTACTTATTGCCTATGCGTTAGCTGCTCTTCTGTTTCTTGCACACCATCAATTACCTACCACCCTTGTTTGCTACTTTCATTTTTAGTCTATAAAAGTAGATGCACCTTAATTGATCGCTCCATTTCTTGCTACAGGCAAAATATAAGTCTAGTCTTTTCAAGACCTCCATTTATACCTGTTTCAAATAGATGTGGTATAAAATAATATGCTCTTTTAAATTTAAGTTGGATTTATGGACATCTTAACTTTATTAAGCAAATAAATTTGGAGATCATATTTAAGATATAATTTTTGGATGATTTATAGTAGTTTTTCTTATTTTTCATGTTGGAATCCATGTTCTTTAAATAAGAATATTATACTAATAAATTAACATGTCTATATATAAAAATAATTTGGACTAATACTTACATATTCTAAATCATTATGGCTTATTTCAATTATTTTATTAAATATAAACTAGTAACTAGTCTGTATTATTCCTCCATTAATGGGGCTTCAAGAGATAATTCCCACAAACGGGTCCCTCCTCAAATGGATTGAAATAAAATAAATTTTGATAGGGCTTCAAAGAGAGATCAAGGTAAGTCTAGCACTGAGTTTTTGTAAGGGATTGAAACCTTGATCACCATTCGAGCTCTTCTATTGAGGTTAATAGTGAAGTGGGTGTTTGAGATCAATTTTAGTCATTTCCCTTATATATTGGAAGAAGTGTGTTTGAGACCCTAGATCCCTTTTTCCCACATCACTTTTTTAGTGAACTCAATGCTTGTGCACTTTAAAATATTTTGCAATCTTAACTAGGTCATGTTGAAATTTAAATATAACTTGAAAAACTTTGAATTTATGATTTATGCATGAAAATTATGATAAAAATCATTTAAAAAGTAAATATTTGAATATTATTTTCAATACAAAACATAAAAATTTTAGTTATTGCAAGATAGATCCAATCAATTATTGCATTAAATAAAATCTTAATTAGGTCATGCTAAGGTTTGGAAACAATCTAAAAGTGCTTAAATTTGTGTTTTATGCATGTATATATTGTTGAAAAAGTGAAGATTTACATTGTTGTTGATATTTTAAAAGATAGTAAAAATTTTAACTTCCAAATTTGCCAAACTAGGTTTAGTTGATTAGTGCATTTTAAAATATGAAAATTACATTTAGAACATATTGCATTATTCTAAAAATCTAAAATTACATGCATAATTGCATTTTACATATAGAAAAATTGAAATTTCCTACATTCCTAGAAACCTATTTGTTTCCAGACCTCAACATTTATAGATTAGGGTCCTTAAACACTATAGCTCATTTCTAGATTTTGAAGTTAACAAAAAATAACCTCACTCGTCTAGGGTGATAGTGCCCTTATCTAGTTAGTTTTGGTGAAAATTTGGAACACAATTCTATCTATGTGACTTATGTGCAATTTTGGGTTTTATGTTTGTAAATTATTTCAGCTTGTGTGAATGTGATGTGTTTTCCTTTCATTATATGAGAACTAAGGTATTTTGAAACTCATCATAAATTTATGAGCATCACAACCTAGTTTTCCTATAACTAATAGCCCCATGAGACAGTTTCAAACTTCTGGCTTCCCATGCTACAATCACAATTGGTGTTGAGCCCAAGTATTATAACTCTTTCACTCAAGACCTAATCCATCTTTGTTTTTCTTCTTAATCCTACATTTCCTATGTCTTTGTCACAACCTAACATTTATATGGAGTTGATGGATGCTATTGCCCATGTCCTTGATGATAAAATGAAACAATTGGATAAGGACTTAGAAGAACTTCAACAATTATTAAGCACTAAACCTTTGGCTAGAGAAATAGTTCCTCTTTTGGATAACCTAAGGAAGTTAGTAAATAATTCACAAGGGATAGAAGTGTTGTGTAGCCTAGTTCATATAGTAGATGCTAATATTCTTATAGAATCTATTTTCACTCAAGCTCTGACTAATGCTCAAAACCAATTAGGAAAACAAGTTTCCTCCCCTACAACAATGCCTTATATTCCTATGTTTACCCCTCTAGTCATCACATCAACAATACAAGATAGCAATGATTTAAACTCAAGCTTAGGGATTTCTAGTGGGAATCATTATAGTTTTGTCACTACACAAGTATAATGCCTCCATGTTGATCACCCCTCATAAATGTACAAAAAATAGCCCACTAGTCAGTCATCCATACTAGTTCGCCATACTTGAAAAAATCTCAAAACATGTCACCAAATGATCTTGTGATAAACCAACTTTTACAACATGACATTATTACAATAAAAAAGTTTAAACTCTAACCAAAATCGAACCTACAACATGCCTCAAACGTAGCCCATTATCAGTTGCTATCTTAAAGATACCTATACCATAAAACATCAAAATACCTTGCTTTGAAAAGTACAATGGTGAAGGAGATCCTATCAACCATGTGTTAGCTTTTACCACCTTGCGTAGTGATTTCATTTTTAAAGATGCGCTCTTAACGAAACTATTTCCTAGATCATTGAAATATATGACCTTGGATTGGTTTTATTTATTTCCAAAAAGCTCAATTACCTTCTTTACATAATTTGTTAGTGAGTTCCTCCAACACTTCCAAGCAAAAATTAGACCTCAAGTTACATTAATGAATTTATTTCAACATAAACAATGACCTAAAGAGAAAATAATAGACTTTATAGGATGATACCATTCACTTCATTAAAAAATATCTTATAGTATTCCATATGTTAACATTAGGAGGGTGTGAGGATCAGAGCGGGATGGGAGAGCGGGAGTGGGGTTTTGAATTTTCTTATCATTTGCGGGTGTCTGGTTCAAAGGTGGTTGGATCTTTTTAGGTGGCTGGGATTTTTGAGGACATGGAAGGGGAGAATTCTAGTGGCGAGTAGGAGGAGTGGAATCCAAGGACTAGGTCCTGAAGAATAAGGGGGACCCAGGTAGAAAGGTGGACCCTGGAGGCAAGGTGTCTCTTGGCCCTCCTTTCAATGGCAAGCCTGGTGGGGCCGAGGTTTTGGGGAACCAGGATGTAGCCAAGAATTCCCATTTTAGATCGGGACATCTAGAGAATTGTTTGAAGACTCTTATTGGGAGAATCCAAAAAGAAGTTGGATTTCATTGCTAGGGACTAAGCCTACTGGTAAGTCGATTTTCCCTCCGATTAGCAATATTTTGGATCCCTCGAGTGGGACTTTTGCTATTCTAGTTCCTGATCCAGTGATTGACCATAGCGTCTCTTTGATGGCCTCTTTGCGGTGGGTAAGTTCATGGGCCTGAGATCAAATATTGAAGTGGTTAGGGATTTTGTTAGGAAGAAATGGAAAGTAAAAGGGCAAGTTGAGGTTGCGGCTTTGCTGAAGGGGTTCTTTTCTTTTACTTTTTCCCGTGAAGATGACAAATATGCAATTTTGTGTGGAGGTCCTTGGGTCATTGGCAAGTCATCCTTGGCTCTTAAGAAGTGGTCTCCTAAAATTGACTTTTCGGATACCTCTTTTGAAGCAGTGCCTATGTGGGTTCGGCTATCAGGACTACCCTTGGAGTTCTGGAATGAGGATGTTTTTAGGGGAATTGCAAACTCTTTTGGGGAGTTATTATCCATAGAATCTATGACTTCAGCAAGGAAGAGGCTGGTCTTTGCTAGGATCTGTGTGGTTATAACCCAATCTATTGATCTTCCATCCTCCATAGAGATTGTGTCAAAACTTGGTAAGTGGGTCTAGTTAGTGGAGTTTGAGTTGTTGCCTTTTGTGTGCTTTTCCTGTAAAAAATCTGGGCATTAGACCCGAAAATGGCCATCTAAAGTATCTAAGCCTGAACCTAAGCAAGCGGTAAAGGAGTCTAAAATATGGAAGGAAAACAATTAGGAGAACAAGGATGCACTAAACAGTTTAGAGAATGTACAGGAGAAGAGTGAGGATAATCAGAATCCCAAGGTAGGGGTTAATATTGGTGAGGAGTCGCTGCAAGAGGATGTTCCTACAAATCTAGAAGCTTCAAAAATAGATGTCAAGACCCAAAACAATGGGAGAGTGGAATCAAGTACCAAGGAGCATGAGGGGGTGGATGAAAAGAAGCCTGATGAAATTTTTAATTCAGTTGAAAAGGTCTCTGACTCCTTTGGTGAGAATCTAGAAGATATTTCTCAGAGTGGTCTTGGTACTGGTAGGAAGGAAAGTAGTATGAAGGATTATGTGGCTAAGGGGGGGAAGACCCCTCCTTCATCTACTCAAGAAGAGTCTCAATGTTCACCGGAGAATGTGAAATATACATTTAGGAACTCTGTGGATACCCGAAAGGGCAAGAATGACTTGGCTCATTCCTTGCTTTTGAAGAGTGTTGGTGAAAATGACTTCATGGATGGTCAAGATTTTTTGGGTCTTGAGGATATGGATCTGGAAGGGGATAGTTCATACACAAAAGTGGAAAAGAAGAAGAGTAAGAAAGGTAATATAACTATGGGGGTTACCATGAGAAATAGGGAAAAAGCGGACTGTGGTAACCAACGAAGTTCAGGAACGAAATCTACAAAATGGCATAGAGAATAGGAATGCCTTCAAAATATTGTGGATGGGGTTCAAAGAACCATCACAGAGATCTGCCGAAGTAATACTCCATCTAAGTAGTGAAGATTATGTCATGGAATATTTGGGGGCTCAATAGTTCCCATAAACAAGATATTTTGCAAAATTTTGCTAGGGACCATAACCCTGATATTTTAATTGTCCAAGAAACCAAGATGCCTAAGGATAAAGTGGAAAGGATTAAGGTCTTTAAGAATTGTGGTGTGCAAGGTAGAAGTTTTGATGGGGCCTTAGGGGGTTTAGTGACTTTTTGGAATCAAGATCATATTTCTAGTACTCCAGTTTGGGAAGATGCCAATCATGTGGCTACTAGCTAGGTTCAGGCATGTTAGAGATGACTTTGTTTGGATTTTGTCTAATATCTATGCTCCCAACAATAAAATGATGAGAAGGAAGTTTTGGAAAAAGCTTGAATCCTTTAAGCAGAGCTTCCCTAATGTGAACTAGGTGATTATGCGAGACTTCAATACCCCGCTGCTTATGTCAGAAAAGTTTGGTGGTTCTCAAATTCAGTTGGATAGTAAATTTTTTTGATGAATTTTATTAAATCCTAGGGTTTGCATGATCTGGAGCTTAAGGGATCAACTTATACTTGGTATAATAGAAGGGTTGGGAATGATCTCATTCAGGTAAGACTAGATAGGGCTCTTATCTCGAATAACTGGATGATGAATTATTTTTGTTCCTTAATGGCTCTCTCCAGGATTGGATCCGATCATTTCCCCATTAGTTTTGTGGCAGATTCTGTCTTGGGTAAGAGAAATGCTCCTTTTCGGTTTGAAATAATGTGGTTGTCTCATCCTAATATCTTTAAATGCATTGAGGAACTTGGTGGAATATTAAGGTCAATGGGACTACTATTTTAGGTGGCTAAAAAATTAAGTGAGGTTAAAGCTAAGGTTAGGTTGTGGAACAAAGAAGATTTTGGGGATATTTTTTCTATGAAGTCGGCTATTCAGTTGGAGTTGAAGGAGATCCAAGATATAATTCAGAAGGAAGGGTATGTGAATGACTTCCTTTCGAGAGAAAACAAAATTATTATTAATTACCATGATATTATATCCAAAGAAGAAGAATTTTGGAAATAGAGATCTAGATCGGTGTGGCTCTCATCTGGTAATAGGAACACTAGGTTCTTCCACATGACTACTCTAAAGCATAGGGCATCAAACATGATTACTCAAATCATGAAGAATGTAACCAAAATGTATAAGGAGGATGAGAATAAGAATGAGGCAAATAAATTTTTTGCTAGTCTATTGACTTCTAAAGAGAGGCTAGATATGAATGCTCAACAAATCCTCATTGATGCTATCCCTAGCATTATGAGTGAGAACCAAAACAAATCTTTGACTATTATCCTGTCTTTGGAAGAAATAATAAAGGATATTTTATCTTTTGAAGGAAATAAGGCTCCTAACCCAAATGAATTTTTGATGTTCTTTTTTCAAGTGTTCTGGGAGATTCTAGCTAAGAATGTGGCTAATGTGGTCAAGGAATTCTTTGGATTGAGAAAGTTGTTGAAGGAGTTAAACGCTACCTTTATTGTCCTCATCCCTAAGTTCCCTAGTGTTGATAGCCTTCACTCTTTTCATCCTAGATGAGATTATGTAACTCTTTCTACAAGATAATTTCAAAAGTGGTTACTATAAGACTGCTAAATGTGCTTCCGTTCTTGATTTCTCCTCAGCAGAATGGATTTGTCCCGAGTAGACAGATCCTAGATTCTATCGTCATTGTCCATGAGAACATCCACTCGTTAGAGGGTTCTAAGAATCAAGGATTTCTGTTAAAACTGGACATGTCCAAGGCCTATGACCAGGTGGATTGGGGGTTTTTATTGAAGATTTTGAAAGCTTTCAGCTTCTCAAAGAGGTTCTTTCTGTTGATTTGGGAATTGATATCTACCACCAACACTACTGTTATTATTAATGGTTCTCCTTCTCATTTTTTTAAGGTTTCTAGGGGGTGAGACAATGATGCAGAGACTAGGGACTCTGAAAGAAACAATTTTTTTTAAGGCTAATAATGATTCGCTCTCAACCTTCCAACTAGGCACCAGTATGGAGATAAGGCCTCAATAATGCACCAAATGACTTATTTGATTTCCCTATGGACCCAAACCATAGGAATTCTCTTAATAGAAATAATTACACTTGTCTTAAATGAAATCAAAGCCCCAAACGTCTGTTTTGAACAAAATCCACTTTTCCACCTTAACTAGGCCTTCTAGCCCAACTAGGCCTCTAGCGAAGGATTTTTTGACTTTTCTCTCAAAATTTCGAAAGGACCCTCCAATATAATGACTGATTAAGATGTGTTTTATGATGGAAAACAACATATCCAAACCTTGATATCACTTGCTTCAGACAAACCCTTCCAAAATCTGACGTCTCCTCAAAAACTAGGCCTAATTAGCCCACTTTTTCAAAGCAACCTCTCTTTAAACTCAACCCCTGACCATGAAAATTTTAACATTCCCTTAAAATGACTCAAAACAAAGGAACCAAAGTTTTAGACCTCTATGACACCTCTAACACGCTCAAACACAAACCCCTCCTTAACTTGCCTCAAAAACTAGGGCTTCTTGAAAACTAACCTTCCAATCACTTCCAGAACTTGGTCATTGACTCTACACCATTAGGAAAACATATTTAGTCTATCCCAGCTCAAAAGCATGCCCCTCATTAAGGTAGATATTTTGCTGCTATACCCTAGCCTCCAACTTCAAGCACTTTGCATTGTGAAATCTTGGTGTAAACCTCAATATTCTTCTTCCCTGCACATTAGTTTGTTAAATATGTATGTTATATGTTAGGAATGATCCATTTAATAGGTCATAGAAGCATTATACCTTGAAATGGATCAATCATCCATGAAAACCACCAAAACTAGTGAAATTTCTATGTTATTCTTGAGGACAGTCAGCAATATGTTACAAAAAATGATTCCTAACATCTATCAGATCATTCAAGAGGTTAATTGAAGTTAAATACAGGTTCTTGAACCATCCAATTGATTATAAATTCAAAAGGATTCAATAGAACATCAAAAAGACTCAAGAAAATGCAAGAAAACTGTGTTTTTTCACTATTTCCTGTAGCAGTCCGTACATTCACTTCTCCAAACGCCCAACCTCTGTAAAAATGACCATTTTGGGGTTATAGAACCATCCCCAACTGATCAAACTGATTGGAATTTATTACAATGCATAATTACCTCGAAAACACCTAAAACTCCTTTTCCCGCCTAAAGTGAAATTCAAAAATTTGAAATTACAATCTTGAAATTTATTAAATTCTATTATCTAAAAACCATTGGATCTTCAATATCCAACCTTATTTGATCTAATTAAAACATTAGATTACTAATCAAACCCCTAGAACATGATTTTCCCTTTATATTGCATTTTGGTCCTAGGGTTCTTATCTAGACCCTTAGGACATTTGAATCCTTTAATGTTCTTAACCATTTTGAAAGTCATAATAGGCTTCAAAATGTCATAATTAATGTTATGAGTTCCTTGATAGGTCTTCATGACCCCTGCATCCTCATGTCTCTTGAAGTGTTCCTTGAAGAGCTTGGGTGCTCCTACACCATTCTCCCCAAGAAAGAAAGAGTTCTTACCCCAAGAAGCATCCAACTTGTTGCTTCCATAATACTCCTTGTTCCTGTATGTTTTCATCTTCACATGACAGGGCATGTAATCTCCCAAAGTCACTGTCTTCCTCTTTTTCCAATCTGCACTCATGTCATTCATAATGTTATTGTCAAAAATTTGTTTTGTTTGTCCTTCTTGTTGTTTGATAACAGCCTGTCCTTGTACCTTGTTTCTGCCTTTATTCCACTCATTTCCTTGTGAAAGAACACCACTCCTATTACCCTCAACAATAGGGAATTCAATACGCCCAATCTTAATACTGTCCAAGTCCCAAATATTCTGATTTTTAGGACTATACTCTTCATATATCTGTTGCAACTCATCATTCCTCTTCCAACTAGTATCTTCCCCTATCTTACCTATCTTACACCGCTTCTTCACCTACAAATGTTTCTCAAAACAGATCATAAAACTTTCATTTGATTGCTCCAAAGGCAAAGGAACTAATTTATATCTAACATCTCCTTTATGCACCAAATATGTATTATGGAATCCATCATGCAATGTCCTTCTAGCATACTGCCATGGTCTTCCCAAGATGATATGACCACAAGTCATTGGAATGACATCACAAAGCATCCTATCATGATATGATCCAATTGAGAAATCTACATAAGCCCTCTTACAAATCTCTACATGATGTCCTTGAGTTAGCCAAGTGGCCTTGTAGGGAGTAGGATGATCAAATGTTTCAATTCCCAACTTGGTTATCATATCAAGTGAAACTAAATTGCTATGTGACCCTAAATCTATGAGCAATCTGTAGATCTTACCATGACTCAAACAATTAGTCTTAAAGATAGGTACCTTTGGCTCTTGATGAAGTCTTTCTCCTTGCTTGACCATAAGAAACTCACCATCAGTCACAGGGTCTGCCATGAATGTTTTTGATTCTTCCTTCTTGTCTTCTTCTTCTTGTACCAAATTAGCTCTCCTATCTCTGCCTTTATCAGCTTGTTCCCATTTAGGACACTTGAAGGAAGGATGCCCTAGTTCATTGCAATTGAAACATCTACCTGTGAATGGTCCTCTACCTTGTCCAAATCTACCTCCTCCTCTAGGAGTGTATCCTCCTCTTTGATCAGAAAATATCTCTTTTCCTTTGTCATTGCTGCTCTTATCATTGCTGCCTTGTCCTTGCTCTCTATTACCTCTGCCCCTGTTTGAACTACCTCCTCTTCCACCATTACTTGATCTTTCTTGCTTCCTCTTCACCTTTTCTTTTGCTCTAATGGTCAACTGAAAACATTCTCCCAATGTCCTTGGAAATTGCAAACCAATCTCATCTTGTAGATTGTACCTCAAGCCATTGATATACCTGGCTATTTTCTCATCCTCTTCTTCATAACCTCCTCTAATACTAAGCTTGGAAATTGCTCAGTATAGGACATAACATCCAAGTCCTTTTGCTTTAAATTCTGCCTCATCCTCTTCACATGAATGGTATAATCAGATGGTATGAATTGTTCCTTGACCAAACTCTTCATCCTTGCCCATGTAGAGACTTTTGCCAATCCTCTAGCCATCCTATCATTCTAAAAACTAGTCCACCATGTCAATGTTGTACCTCTCAACTTGGTTTTGGCAAACTTAACCTTCCTCTCTTCATCCATCTCCTCAAACTCAAAGTAGTTTTCTAAGGCATCAAGCCATCCCAACACCTCTTCACTATCCATATTCCCTTGATAGATAAGCAAGTCTATGTGACTCTTCCCTCCATGACCTTGTACTGCCTTCAACAATCTCAATAACCTCCTTTCCTCAGGGTCCTCTGTCTCATCTACTTGTTGTTCCTGATTTACCCTCACATGCTCTTCATCTTCATCATTGTCTTCTTGGTCTTCTTGGTCTTCTCTCCTCCTACTCCTCTCAAGGTTATTTATCCTTGCTTGCATGGTCTCTCTCTCCCTTCTCCATTGCCTTTCTTCTCTTGCTTTGGCCTGCTCTCTTGCTACTTCTTGTTCCCTTCTTTCTCTTCTCTCCCTTTCCAAGATTTCCTTCAACTCTTCCAACTCTCTTGCCAATTGATTTTTTGGTGCCATTGTTGATTCTCCAATCCCTAAAGGACCTACTCACTGCTTTGATACCACTCTGATGCAGAGGCTAGGGAATTTGAAAGAAACACAAAGTTTTAAGGCTAATAATGATTCGCTCTCAACCTTCCAACTAGGCACCAGTATGGAGATAAGGCCTCAATAATGCACCAAATGACTTATTTGATTTCCCTATGGACCCAAACCCTAGGAATTCTCTTAATAGACACAATTAAACTTTTATTAAATGAAATAAAAGCCCCAAACCTCTATTTTGAACAAAATCCACTTTTCCACCTTAACTAGGCTTCTAGCCCAACTAGGCCTCTAGCGAAGGATTTTTTGACTTTTCTCTCAAACTTTCCAAAGGACCCTCCAATATAATTATGATTAAGATGTTTTTATGATGGAAAACAACATATCCAAACCTTGATATCACTTGCTTCAAACAAACCCTTCCAAAATTTGTTGTCTCCTCAAAAACTAGGCCTAATTAGCCCACTTTTTCAAAGCAACCCCTCTTTAAACTCAACCCCTGACCATGAAAATTTTAACAGTCCCTTAAAATGACTCAAAACCAATGAATCAAAGTTTTTAGACCTCTATGACACCTCTAACACGCTCAAACACAAACCCCTCCTTAACTTGCCTCAAAAACTAGGGCTTCTTGAAAACTAACCTTCCAATCACTTCCAGAACTTGGTCATTGACTCTACACCATTAGGAAAACATATTTATTCTATCCCAACTCAAAATCATTCCCCTCATTAAGGCAGATATTCTGCTGCTATACCCTAGCCTCCAACTTCAAGCACTTTGCATTGTCAAATCTTGGTGTAAACCTCAATATTCTTCTTCCTTGCACATTAGTTTGTTAAATATGTATGTTATATGTTAGGAATGATCCATTTAATAGGTCATAGAAGCATTATACCTTGAAATGGATCAATCATCCATGAAAACCACCAAAACTAGTGAAAATTCTATGTTATTCTTGAGGACAGTCAGCAATATGTTACAAAAAATGATTCCTAACATCTATCAAATCATTCAAGAGGTTAATTGAAGGTAAATACAGGTTCTTTAACCATCCAATTGATTATAAATTCAAAAGGTTTCAATGGATCATCAAAAAGACTCAAGAAAATGCAAGAAAACTGTGTTTTTTCACTATTTCATGTAGCAGTCCGTATAGTCACTTCTCCAAACGCCCAACCTCCATAAAAATGACCATTTTTGGGTTATAGAACCATCCCCCAACTGATACAACTGATTTTAATTGATTACAATTCATAATTACCTCTAAAACACCTAAAACTCCTTTTCTCGCCTAAAGTGAAATTCAAAAATTTGAAATTACAATCTTGAAATTTATTAAATTCTATTATCTAAAAACCATTGGATCTTCAATATCCAACCTTATTTGACCTAATTAAAACATTAGATTACTAATTAAACCCCTATAACATGATTTTCCCTTTATATTTCATTTTGGTCCTAGGGTTCTTATCTGGACCCTTAGGACATTTGAATCCTTTAATGTTCTTAACCATTTTAAAAGTCATAATAGGCTTCAAAATGTCATAATTAATGTTCTAAGTTCCTTGATAGGTCTTCATGACCCCTACATCCTCATGTCTCTTGAAGTGTTCCTTGAAGAGCTTGGGTGCTCGTACACCAGACAAGGGGGATCCTGTTTCCCCTATCCTTTTTACTTTGATGGCATAAAGCTTTCGGAGACTTCTTCAAAAAAAGGTGATGGAGGGAAGTCTAAAAGGATTACCGTCTTCGAACAATCATGTCTCTTCTCACCAAAAATTTTTTGATGACAATATTCTTTTGGGAAGTTCTACTATTGGAGAAGCTAGAACTTTGAAGAGTGCTCTTGTTCTTTATGAAGAGGCCTCTGGGTAGAAAATAAATAGGACCAAGAGCTCCTTGTTCTTTTTCAACACTCCTGAACCTAGGCAAAGGGAGACAACTGATATTCTTGGTTGTGTTGTTAACCACCTCCCCTCTACCTATCTGGGTCTTCCTTTGGGATCTAAGCCCCCTGATTCTTTTTTGTTGTCTCTGGTGGATAGGTATAATAAGAAGCTTGTTGGTTGGAAAGGGGCCCTCCTCAACCAAGCTGGTAAAGTTTTGTTGCTAAAGTCTTCACTCTAGAATCTTCCTGCCTACACTCTAAGTCTGTTCAAGATCCCCTCCAAATTTTTGGATATTATTAAGAAGATACAAAAGTGCTTTCTGTGGTCAGGGGTTGAGGAGAAGAATAGAATCCCACTAGTCACTTGGGAGAATGTGTATAAGCCTAAGAAGTATGGAGGTCTTGGTCTGTGAAATATTAGAGTCTTTAATAAAGCTCTTTTGGCTAAGCAGGTTTGGAAGGATTTTCTCAGCTCTCAAAGCCTCCCACATGGCCCTAATCTGTGGAATGGTGTCATTAAGGCTAGGGAGCTTGCTGCTAAAGGTGCTTTATGGAAAGTTGGAAATGGTAGAAAGGTTCTATTTTGGGAAGACAAACGGATTGGGAATGAGCCGCTATGTGATCATAATGTCTTCAAGAGTCATATGGAGGAGTGTAAATTTAGGTGTGGTACTTTGGTGGGGGACTATTGGAGAAATTACCAGTGGGTTTGTATTTCCTCTATAAGCTCAAACCTTGCTCCTAGGCAATTTCTCCTCAATTCTATGGTTTTGAATCTGAGGGGCTAGGAGGATACTATGGTTTGGAATTTATCTTCTAAAGGGGCCTACTCTATTTCTACAATGGTGGATTCTTTCTTTCTTAATTCTTCTTCTCCTTTGTGGGTCGAGGCCTGGGTGTATAACCTTACTCCTAAAGTCAACATTTTTACTTGGATCCTTCTTTAGAATAAAATTCTGACCAATGACAACCTTTGTAAATGTGTTTCTCTTCCTAACAGATGTTATCTTTGTTGTGCAGAGGTTGAGATGGTTTCACACCTATTTCTTCTCTATCCTTTTGCTTATAATATATGGTTTAGGGTCTTGGAGCTATGGAACATTAGTTGGGTCTTTCCTGGGTCTATTTGGGACTTCTACTACCAGTGGAATTCTCCGTCAAACAATCAGGTGCTAAATTTACTCTGGGAGTACATATTTACACACCTTGTGTGGGGTATTTGGAAAGAACACAATAATAGGATCTTCAAAGACCATGCTCTCTCAGAGGAAATTGTTTTTGGTAAAATTTGCAGAGCTATGGGAGAGAATTTAAATGGGTTAAGTAGCAAAACAAAAGCTAAAGTCAGAGCCAGTTGTCAAGATTATGAGGTTAGAGTTGCTGAGGCTTGGAAGATAAAATTGGATATTTCTTCTCCTCTTAATTCGGCTAAGGGTGTTAGGGATGGAATTCAATGGAGTCTTCCTCCTCCCAGTTGGGTTAAAATTAACTTTGATGGGATGACTAAGGGTAATCCTGGGCTAGCCAGGTGTGGGAGAGTGATAAGGGATGAGAATGACATTTTTATTTTAGCAGTGGTGCTCCCCTTGGGCACCCAGACCAACCATCTTGCTGAAGCCATAGGTGCATACCAAGCTTATATCTTGCTCGCCAATTGAATTGCAAAAATGTGTGGCTTGAATGGGGCTCTAATAATATCATTCAATGTATTAAAGGTCTTCAAAAGCCATCGTGGACTATTGAAATTTGGATTAATCTCTCTAAAAACATTATAAGCACTTTTCATAATTGCTATATTTCCCATGCTTACCGGGAAATCAACATGGTGGTGGATTTTTTTGCTAATAAGGGTGTTCAGGAAAATGAGAAAATCACGTGGCAACGTGGAGACACTCTGGAGGAAGATGTGTCGAGCCTTTTAAGGCTTGACAAGATTCACGGGAGGATATCTTATGCCCCTATCAATTAATGATCACACATGAGGAGGGTCTTATCATGGAGCTATGGATTTGATGCTTAATTATTTCTCTTAGTTGGTAGGCATACCCAAGGATTCTTGATTTTCCATGCCTCACATGCTTTTTGTGTCTTGCGGAGAGTCTTTTGTGGGAACTTTTTGATCAATTTTTTTACTCTACAAATATGGGTGGAGATAATCGCTGTGTTGGGATGACTAAATGTGAGGACCTGAGGATCAATATTAAAGTGTGGCCTCTTTTGGAAAAAGGAGGGCTCACATCCTACATTGAGAAACTTCATGGTTGGAACCCGGATGCCACTAGAGTTTTCACAAAGGATTGGAAGGATGGTAAAATTAAACTATGGGGTAGGAAAATCACCATTGTTGAGCAGCTTGTTTCTGAAGTGACTGGTCTTCCCTTGGAGGGTTTGAAATTTTACAGGGATAGAAAATCTCAGACATGGTGGTGAAGAAATTCCCAAAGACACAAAAGGAAGAAGAAAAGATGTGTAGGGCTTCCAAAAGTTTCTATGATATTGAGAATATTAAGAAGGTTTGGCAAAAGGTGCTGAAAGTGATTATGGAGTATATCACTTTGGATGGGAGATACACCAGGGTCTTTGGCTACCATTTTGTGCTCCTCAATCACTTTAGGCATTAGGTTAGGGTTTCCATCCCATTTTATTTGGATACCTCTTTGAATGCTAGCCTCAATGATCATAGTACGAACCCTGTTAGACACCTTATTCTTCATGAGGGTTTGTTGGTTTTAATTTCTTAACATTGCAAAGCCCAGCCAACTTTTTCCAAAATGTCCTTGTCTCCTGACTCTATTTCTGAAAAAGAGGAATTGGGCACAAGCTACTCTGAGAAGGAGGAATGGGATACTAATTTGGAGAATGAGGAGGGTGAGACCTCTAAGTCTTTGAAGAAGGGGAGTAACAAAAGAAAGAAGGTTAGTGTCCCCTCTAAACATGGCCTTCCTAAAGCCGGTACTAAGGCTGTAACTCCTGGCTATGATGAAGTTAAGACCAAGGTGAAAGGTAAAACTCCTATTACCGAGGATTCTCAGATGAAATCATCGTCTAAATGTTCCAGCTACCCTACCACTGATAGAGAGGACAATCCTTGTTATCTCGATGACCTTAGGGCTAAAGATCATTATTTCAAGGAAGAATGTGAGTTCCCTGCAGACATTTTGGTCATTGCTCGTAATGGGTCTATGGATTTCTTTAGACTAATGAGATGGGTGTTTTTTGAGATTAAAAGGAAATTAAGTTGAAACAGAGGGCTATGAGCAACAAACTTGAAAAACTTGAGTCCCTCCATAACAGTGCTAGAGACAGAGTGAAGACCATAGACTTGTGGATTGAGGAAGAAAAGAAGTATATGGTGGATTTCCTTAAGAAAATTGTTGAAGATCTTGAGAAATTTAAGAGTAATCATGATGAGAAGCTATTAGCTTTGGAGGAAAAAATCAAGAACATAAAAGAGTCTATCTAGGTGGTGATGAATACTAACCATAAGATTTTAAAATCCATGGCTAACACTATGGATATGATGATGGATAGTCTTGAGAATGCTTATTAGGACATGACTGTTGCGGAAGAGGAGGTGGATAAAGTACACAGTTAGGAAGGTTATGGTGGACCATGTAAAAAAACTAGAGCAAACCTTAAGAGAAAGGATGATAAGGCCTAGGTTAACATCTAGGAAATCAAGAAGGTGGCACGAAATATGAAAAAACTGGAACAAGAGGTGGTAGAGGTCCTAAAGAATATGGATTAATTGTAGGTTTGTTGTTAGGTTTTTGCGGGTTCTTTTGTGGTGCTGCCTCTCAGCTAGTTCTGATGTTCTCTTTTGGCAGCTTCATGTCTTGTTTTATTTTCTTGCTAGGGTACTTTTTCTGCTAAATCTCTCTCTTGCTTGTTGTTAAAGGGTTTCAGGGCCCCTTCAAAACCTACTTTTTCCTTAATAAAAAACATTAAGAGGGTGTTCATAGGAAACATATAACCTAATATTATAGATGAGATATTATTGATGAAATATCCATCCTTTACACAGTTGTGTATGAATCTTCATGATTATTAGATATCAGTTAGTTAATATGAAGGTACATGTTCATTGGATCCTACTAGCCAATATGAAGTTGTGCCTCAAAAAAACTATCAATCATTTAAAAGAAAAATAAAATCATTAAGATAAATATTCCTCAAACTACTAATAACATTGAAACACAAGTTGCAACTACAATACAACACCATATTAATTTAGGCCAAGAGATAGGAAATTTTCACAATTCCCTGATTCTCTTCATGTGGTCATGTTGAAATTGTTAAATAAGAATATAATTCAACTTCCTCCAATTAGGCCTATTGACACAACTAAGCTTCTACCACAATACTTTTTTCAATATCATCGTACACTTGGACACGATATAGAAATATGTATGTGTCTTAAACACCAAGTGAACAAACTCATCGATTCTAATCAAATCTAGTTCGCTGGTTTTTTTTTTTTAAAAGGTGAAATGCACCCATATTATTAGGGGTAAACTCTTTTGATTGGAGCTATGACCAGGTACAAGAAACCATGAGATACTACCAAACCCGTGAGCACATTGGCCCAGCGAAGGAAGAATGCCTACGATCACTTTGGCCTAGTGGGGGTTTGAACCCTGGTGGCCATCGCTACAGCACAACGACTTGACCACCGAACCACGCCCTTATTAGCATCTAGTTGGATGGTGTTAACAACAAAGGAAATAAACCAATTTCGCAACCTAATCATAACTTGAAAATATTTACAAGCTCATTACTAAGTAATTTAATAAAAAATATTCAATATAATGATAATGATGAAGATGATAATGATCTATCCAATGTTGTAAACAAGATTGAAATTCAACCTCATAAAGATCAAACCAATCATTTTCCTAACATTTCTTTCAAACATATTGATGCTTTTATAATTGCTCTCGATGTTCCACTTTACATCACTAGTAGAATCAATCATAAACCCACAAGATGAATACTCATCGATCCCATGTATATAGTGAATGTGATCACCGAAGAATTCCTATATGCACATGAAATCTATAAATAAAATTATGAATAATCAAAATCCTTCTTAAAGGATCATGATGGTTCTATCTGCCCTACAATTAGTTCTATAACTCTTTTGGTCAAGGTTGGACCTAAAAATTTGGATGTTTAATTTACCATAATTTTGACATCAAAACAATGTCATGTGAAGTTAGGTCTTCCATGGCTAAGCTCCATAAATTTTGTGTCGTCGATTATTCACAAATGTCTTAAAGTCCTATTTTCAAAGAACAAATACATACTATTTACCATAGTAGATTTAAGCCTTTGAACTCTAATAATTTTTTTTCGCTAGATTACTTTTAGCTCAACTATTCCAACCCATTAAACCTCATGAGGAATTTTTATTTATGTCATATCAAATTTTTAAAGCTAAGTGTATATCTGAGTTATTCCTTACTAATATCTCGCTCAAGGCTCCTCAATATAGACTAACTTCAATGGTTGTCCCTCGCACCCCACAAGTAGTTGATGAACCTAAGTCTAAACTAGGTATCCTCCCTCGACCAGCTACCAAATATTTTGTGGTTCCACCTCCACCATCATATAAAAGACCTAGAGATAACTATGTAATTATCTTTGTGCCTTGAAAAGAAAAACAAGTCTCTAGACCAAAACCTAAAGATTCAATGGTATCCCAACTAGCAGAAGTCCTTTCAAATCCTTCTCCAATTGAAGAAAATAAACCTATGTTGGGGAACACCTTAGATAACCCTTTGCAAGCTAAAATCTATATGAAATGAAATATAAGTGCAAAAGAGTGTAAAAGAAGATGTCATGATATGGCTCGTCAACTTGCTAATGAGTGTCACACCTCACCTAATGATCATCATTCCATTCATACAAATCTTTAAGAAATAACCCCCCACCCATCCATCCTTGTCATCACTTGACCCCACTCTGCCACCATCACCAAACCATGAAACCACACTTTACCTATGCCAACCTAAGAAAAGAATGAAAGGTGCTAATACAATTGATATTTCTCACAATCATGTTGATAGCACTAATATGCAATTGTTAGGGTTAGAAGGAAGATATCTAATAGTTAAATGTAGATTTGATCAATAAAATAGAGAAATAAAACACATAAAATTATAGCAGAAACAAGAAAACACATAGAATTTAACGTGGTTCACCCAATCCAAGCTACATCCATAAAACCACAACCATCTAATGATTTTATTATCCAGTGTAAAACATATTACAATCTCACTAATAATACCCCACTACAACCCCCATCCAAACCGCCTATAACAAGCTTTTTAGAAGCTTCCAGAATTAGGGTTCTACAAAGTCAATTTTTTTCTTTTGTTAGTGACGAAACGAAAGTGTATAGTATAGCATGATCAGTCGCCAAGGACCAACAATATCCCACTTGGAGACTGATCAGGCTCCACACCAAACAATCTCCCACTTGGAGATTGATCATGGACGACATCACTGCACTTACAACTCTCACTAGAAATAAGCACCTTAGACCCTGTTGCTCTATTATGCTTGAATTCAACCTTGAAGGCCAACCAAAGCTAAAGAGGAGCTCAGCTTCTCCCTTGTCACCACCTTTGTAAACATATCTACTAGATTGACATTTGTACGTATCTTTTCTAGCTTTACTTGTCCATCCTCCAACACTAATTGAATGAAATGATATTTCAATTGTATATGTTTGGTTTTAGAGTGCAAGGAAAAATTATTTGCAAGATGTATAACACTCTGGCTTTTTGTAAACAAGTAATTTTTAGCCTATTGTTTTCCCAACTCTTCCATAAAAAGTTGTAGCCATATCACTTCCCTTGTCGCCTCTGTTGCAACAACATACTTTTCCTCCATGGTGGATAAAGCAACCACCTTTTGCAATTGAGAGATCCAACTCACTAATGTCCCACCAACTAAAAATATATAACCTATGGTACTTCGCCTGGTATCTACATCCCCTACCAAATCTGAGTCAACATAGCCTTTTAAATCAATATTAGAGCCCCCAAAACATAAGAATTTACTAGATGTGCCTCTTAAATACTTGAGAATCCATTTTACTACATTCCAATGCTCAACTTCAGGATGACTCATGGGTGATCGCACAAAGCTGGTTTACAATTTCTGGGAGATTCTAATTTTTGCTGAAATCACATATTTTTAGAAAATATAATGATTTAAGCCTTTAAAATTTCCATTCAAAGCATTCCAATTGAAGAGGGTTTGATAAAACTACCTTAGATCAAACCCCCTTGGATAGAACCCCACTAGTTTTAAACCATACCTATAACGAAGTGATAGGGAGGGGGTTGGAGGAATCAATCTCAGATTCCTGCTCTAGGTCTTGCTTGCAAGACCTTCTTGGTGTTCTACTCCACCACCTTAACCTATAGGTTCCTTTTCATGTTTAGGTACCCCTGGTTCTCCTAGCCAACCCCATTGCTATCACAAATTAACCAACCAAGTCACTCTTGGTGCAATAACTCTAACTCTTCCTTTGCCTTTAATCTGCCCTAAAGACTAACTATACCTCCAAAGTTTGAAATTTGAATTGCAGGGGTGTGGAGGTGTTTTAATACATTGCAATCCATCCAATTTTGATTCTTAAGCATCCTCCTATCTCTATTTCTTGGTCGCTTTCTTCAAACCCTCATTTAGGGTTAAAAAGGCTACTAGCCCAAGAGCCCCAATTAGGTCTCCCTCTCTGAGAAAATTGTTTGACTCTCACAATTTCTCCAAAGAACCACCAATATTTCTTTGAGGTTCTTGCTTCAAATGGAAACCTCTCAAGTATTTTTGAGGTCTTGAGTCTTCATCAGCCGTACAATGCCTCAACTTGAAATTGGGCAAAATCTAGGGTTTTCAAGCCTTTTTTGGTTGCTTCCAATCTGCTAAATCTTTCACTGACCTAATGTGTAATGGAGCTTCCTCCTGATTACTAGACCTTGGTAAGACTTCCATATACCTTCTCAAAAAGGAAAAACAACAAAATTCAATCACTGATACAAGATATGTGCTCTACACTCTTGGTCTTCCCTAGCCGGACTCTTCCTGGCTCGCCTAGGGCAAGACTTTGCCAATAGTTTGTGCACTCACAAAAACCCTAAAACCTACCATATGTACACACATGGAGTCTAGTCACTATTCCCAAAGGTTCGTACAATTTTTATGGTGGGAAAGTGGTCTAGCACTCCATTTTCTCAAGACTGCCTGGTTTAGACCAGCAACAGATTGAAAACAAACTATTTACAAACAATGGTTGAAAATGAATCAAAAAGGATAATAGATGGCACACAGAACTTGTATTCTATCAACACTACATCCTACGTAAAAAACATTAATTAATTCAATCCATTAAAGCTCTGCTTGAAGCAAAAATTAGAAAATAACCCTCAAAAACACTATTTTTCCTTCAATTTCACGAATTTACACCACAATGCTAATGCTTCCAACCTTGCTCTCAGGTCGAGGCACACCTTATATAGGGTACCTAAATCATTTATGCACCCTAGGTCAAACCTGTAAGTTATTATGTGGCAAAGTTGCAAAAATGGTACAATTTTGCATCTTTTGCCAATTTTCTAGAAAACTAAGTAAAATGAGTTTTTAAACTCATTCACCCTTTCCACTTCTTTAACCTACTAATCACTACTGAGCAAAACCTAATGCCAAACCTCTAAATCTATCTAAATGGTCAACATGACCTTCATGATAACATTGCAAAAAAAAAAATGCATCCAAGTCTTCCTAACTAATTAGTGTTTCCTAGGTGCTCCTGCACCACATAGTCTCCTTTACACCTATCAAAATGCTGATAAAAAACCACTTTTGATTTACCTTTTGGGGGATCAAATGAATTTTTTTTTTTTGGTATGTAGTCCTTATTATAAGCTTCCCAAAAAGTATAATTTTAAATAAATTTAATTTAATTCTTATATTTATTTTTTATTTCTTGTGAATGTAGGCTTTCCACCAAAAGTCAAGCTCCCTGTTTTGCACTTGTTGAAAATAGAAGATTATAAAAAAAAATTGAAAAATATGAGTGCACTAGATATTGAAGTCCTTGATCTAGCAAAAAAAAATTGAATTTCGATACATATAAAAAAAGTTGTGTTATATGGTCTGCCTATGTCTGAATTGTAATTGGTTTGACTTCGAAACTTGATTAAGGAAAAATATTCAATAAAACACTATGAAACCAATTGGAAGTAGTAGATATCATAGTTATAAATTTAAATTCAAAAAAATTATAATTTTATCCTTCATGGAAAAAAGTTGTGTTATATAGTGAGAATCACTCCTTAAAAATTGTGTTTACTAAAAAAACTATTTTTGAAGGAGATGGGAAAAGAAGTACAATTTGATTCCAAAAATTTTGAAAAAAATATATTTAGAATCTATAGATAAAATGCCACAAATCACTAGTTTGCATCATCTTCAAATTCCTTACAATTTATCTGCTATAGGTTCCCGAAAGTGAACCAGTGTCTAGTTTGGCCAAAATTGTAAACCAGTATTGTGGGATCACCCTCATATACCTACTAGTTCAACTTCTACAACATATGCAATATACAGCATTGTCCATACCATGGCATACATTAAACTGCCTACAACTGAAGCATATGGTACCTTGGACATTTTTTCTTCCTCCTCTTGTGTCTTTGGACACATATCCTTAGTCAATTTATCATGACTAGGCAAAGGTATGCTGACAACTTTTGCATTCTCCATATGAAATCTTTGCAACACATTTTCAACATAATCAACTTGAGATAAAAAAAAATTTCTATTTTTCCTATCTCATGTAATCTTCATATCAATGATTTGCTTTGTTTCCCCCAAATCCTTCATAGAAAATGAATTTGCTAACAGTTGTTTTAACTCCTTTATGTGATCTATGTTAGACCCTGCTACAAGCATATCATCAACATATAAACATAAAATAATGTAGCTATCATCATCCAACCTCTTAAAATAAACACAATGGTCTGAATTACATCGATTGTAGCCATGCTCAACCATAAAGCTATCAAATTTAATATACCATTACCGAGGTGCTTGCTTCAAGCCATATAAACTTTTCTTCAATTTGCACACCAATTTCTCTTGACCTTTGACCTCAAATCATTTTGGTTATTCCATGTATATTTCCTCTTCCAAATCATCATGGAGAAAGACTATTGTAACATCAAGCTATTCTAAATACAAATCTTTAGCAACCACAATACTTAAAATAGTATGAATAGAAGTCATTTTAACAACTGGAGAAAAGATTTCATTAAAATCAATATCCTTTTTCTGTGCAAATCCCTTTACAACTAATCAAACTTTAAATATTTTCTTACCTCCATCCTCCTCTTTTAGCCTATAAACCCATTTATTTGGTAAATCCTTTTTACCTGCATTCAACTTGCATAATTCCCAAGTCCAATTTTTCAGCAAGGAGTCAATTTCTTCTTCCATTCCATATGCCCACTGAACCTTGGTATCCACCTACATAGCTTCATCATAACATTCTGGTTCACCAACATCAATTAATAAAATAGAATACAAAGAGGAATAAAATCTTTCTGGAGGCCTACTTATCCTTTCAAAAGATCGTCTAACATTCACTGTAGTTTGTGGTATTTGTTGTTGATGTTGTTGTGAAGCATGAGGAACCACTGGAACATCCTGTTTGGTGTATCATCAAACACTACATAATCATTTTCTTTCTTCTCATACTGCTGCAACTAATTTTTGTACAACACTTTCTCATTGAATATGGCATCCCTGCTTCTCCCATTTTTTTTATTTTCAAAATCTCAAAGCCTATAACCAAATTCATCAATGCCATATCCAACAAATATACATTTCTTTGATTTTGGTTCAAACTCGGTTCTATTTTCAGAATCTACATGTGCAAATGCTTCACAATTGAAGGTCTTGAGAAAGAATAACTCACCTTCTTACCTGTATGCTTCCTTTGGAATACCACAACCCAAAGGATTAGAGGGACCTCTATTAATTAAATAAACATTAGTGTTTATAGCATCTACCCACATGTTTAAAGGCAGCCCAACATGCAATCTCATAGTTCACGCACACTCCATTATTGTTCTGTTCATGTGCTCAACCACTCCATTTTCTAGTGGAGTCCTTGGAACCATTTTTTGCCTACGAATAACATTTGAGGAACAATAATCTTCAAACTCTTTTCTGCAATACTCACCACCATTATCAGATTTGAGGCATTCTAAATTTTTACCTATCTCATTCTCAACCAAGCTTCTCCATTTCTTAAAAGTTTCAAATACATCAAATTTTCATCTAAGGAAATAAATCCATACCTTCCTTGTTGCATCATCAATAAAAGTGACATAATACTGAGAGCCACCGAGAGAAGATACTTGAGCTAGTCCCCATACCTCCATATGCACAAGCTCCAATTTCTCATCTTTCTTTTGCTTCCCATCCTTGAGAAAACTAACTCTCTTTTGTTTTCCATACACACAACTTTCACAAAAATCCATATTAACACATTTTAGACCTGGTAAAACATTCTATGAATGAATCACTTTCATACCTTTTGCACTCATATGCCCAAGTCTATTATGCCACAGTGCTGATTTAGAATCCATAACAACTGTTTGATTTTTTGACTGCTGAACTGCAACAACTATTCCTGAACATTGATTTTTATTTGCAATAGCTAAAGTAGAAGGAACAATATGACCTGTACAAAGATATAAGGTGCCTACATTCACACCTTTTGCTACCACTAAAGCACCTTTTGTAACCTTCCAATTTTTATCACTAAATGTAACAACACAACCTTCATCATCTAGTTGTCCTACTGAAATTAAATTTCTTTTTAACTTTGAAATGTGTCTTACCTCAGGTAGTAGCCAATGATTACCATTCTGCAACTTAATATTGATTCTTCCCTTTTCGACAATCTGACAGGGTTTCTTATCTCCCAAATAAACCAACCCAAAATCCCCTTGGACATAATCAAGAAAATAAATTCTATGGGGCATAGCATGAAATGAAGCCCTTGAATCTAACATCCAAGAATCATCAACATTATCAAGGGAAATAATAAAAGCATCCTCATCAGATTTATTAATTACCACATTTTCCTCTTTATTGCCTTCCTTTTTGTCTCCTTTATTTTTTTGAGACCAACAATCTTCTTTTAAATGACCCAAATTACCATAGTACCAACAATCCCTCTTGTCTCTAGATTGGGACCTTTTGTCCTCTGATTTTCCTCATGAATTCCCACGACTTCCAGAATTTTTTCCTCTCTCCTTTTTCTTTCCCCTTCTTTCTCCATTCAAAACACTTCCTGATGTGGATGTTCCACTTGAGATTTTCCTATGAATTTCCTTTCTCAAAATAACACCAACAACATCATAAAATTTCAATGTATTCAAACTAGAAACATAATTGCTAACAACCATTACCAAGCTATTTAAGCTTTTAGGAAAAGAACACAGAATCAAAAGAGCCCTAACTTCATCAAAGTTTACATTTATAGAAGTTAATTGACTGGTAACCATATTGAACTCATTTAAATGATCAGCAATTGACCCACCTTCTACCATTTTCATATTAAATAAATGATTCAGAAGAAATACCTTATTCGAAGCATAAGGCTTTTCATATAACTTCGCTAGGGTTTCCATCAACTCTTGAGTTGTCTTTTCTATTGTAATATTGAATTCCACTGATTGTGCTAGGCATAAATGAATGGCTCCCAGTACCTTTCTATCTAGAAGATTCTAATCCTCATCACTCATTGTTGCTAGTTTCTTAGCTATTCCTTCCAAAAACCTCCATAAATCCTTCTAATAGAGATAATCCTCCATCTGCATCTTCCATAAATGATAGTTCTGTCCATTGAATTTATCTACCTTCAATTTACCCTCATCTACCACTGCTCCCACTTAATTGTGAGACTCCAACTCAACCATGAGACTTTCCTGCAGACGATAATTAAACACAACTCGCTCTGATGACACTTGTTAGGGTTAGAAGGCAGATATCTAACAGTTAAATGCAGATGTGATCAATAAAATAGAGAAATAAAACACAAAAAATTATAGTAGAAACAAGACAACACAGAGAATTTAACATGGTTCACCTAATCCACGCTACATCCTTGAGACCGCAGCCATCCAATGAGTTTATTATCTAGTGTAAAACATATTACAATCTCGCTAATAATGCCCCATTGCGACCCCCATCCAAACCACTTATAACAAGCTTTTTAGAAGCTTCCAGAATTAGGGTTCTACAAAGTTAGTTTTTTACTTTTGTTAGTGACAAAGTGAAGAGCATACAATATATCATGATCAATCACCACATACCAACAACAACCTATTATGATACATTTAGATAGTGAAGAAGAAGATAAATATAAGAGAAAAGAAGACCATGATGAAGTAGCTCTTATATTTTCCAAATCAATGAATTTAGATGGAGCAACCATTATGGTCCTCCTAAGGAGAGTGGTCTACCATGTGTTGAACTTGGTGCTTCTCCTTGTACCACCCTAGCTATAGTTTCTTTAGCATGTTGTTTTTCTCTTATGATGAGGAAAAATGGGAT
This sequence comes from Sequoia sempervirens, assembly GCA_007258455.2. NCBI lineage: Eukaryota > Viridiplantae > Streptophyta > Pinopsida > Cupressales > Cupressaceae > Sequoia > Sequoia sempervirens. Next base: position 3,259 of record VDFB02317408.1, on the reverse strand, counting down.
GTGGAAAATTTGATTTATATCGGCTCACATGTGTAGTACCTCTTGTGTGTATTTATGTGTCTTCTTGCATGTGATGTGGTCTCCTATGATTTGCTTCTTGGTGTGTATTTATATTTTTTAGTTTTCTTTTGATGACCCTTGTTCTTTTTGGCACAAAGATACAAAGAAAATGAATCTATTGCGATATTCATCTATTTATATCTCCATTCATCTTTATGTTGTATGCATCTTTGTCTTGTATTTTCTTTTGTAAATGATGTAAAGTGTTGAGAAATTTAGGTCTCTTCTATGTTGACCCAAAATATTTATTGTCTTCATGTGTTTTTCCTCCCTTATGTTTGTAGTTCCACAAGTGTTTGAGGAACAATGTCAGTTTTGAGTATGATCATATTATATATTATCTCTAGTCTATATTGACCTCGGATCTATGGATCTCTTATATGTTGTTTTTATCTTGTTCATTATGTGGCTCTATTTTGGGGGAAACCCCTTGTCAAGAGTTAGATTTTTTGGGAACATCTTACTAGCATAAGGTTTTTCAATAATCTCTCATGGCATTATCATGTTGTATATATTGTTTTATTCTACCTTAAAGGCAATTGTACCCAGTTGGTGTTAGAAATTACTAAAACTAGGGGCATTCATTCCATTATGTGCTTCACTTTATTCACACATGTTGAGCTTTGTGATGATTTTTTTACATATTGATCATTTTGTAGCACCTTATTAGAATAATGGGAACTATAATTCTTGGTATGGTTGACATGAGAACACACCTAGTGAATATCAGACTTCACTAGCTTGTGTTGTTTCTTGTCAAAGATCACCTAGTGAATATCAAACTTCACTAACCTATGATTCTTTTGGTTCATGGGTCACCTAGAAAATATTAGACTTTGTTAGCCCATGATTCTTGACACCTTGTGTATGGATCCTAGTAAGATTTTGTGGATATTGCTGGTCTATGTTTGTCGTACCATTTTTTGCATATTTTCATTTTGTTTTCATCATGTAATATTTACAATATGTTCTATTTTTATAAAATCTCACCTAGTGAATATTAAACTTCACTAGCCTGTATTATTTCTTGTCAAAGCTCACCTAGTGAATATCAGACTTCACTAGCCTATGATGCTTTTGGTTCATGGGTCACCTAGAAAATATTAGAATTTGTTAGCCTATGATTCATGACACCTTGGGTATGGATCCTAGTAATATTTTAGTGGAGCTTTATAGTCCATGATAATCATGCCCCAATTTTTTTTGGATATTTTCATTGTGTTTGCATTGTGTTTGCATTGTATTTGCATTGTGGTTGCATCATGTAGTGTTTACATTATGTTTTATTTTACGTTTCATTATATTTTATGTCTTCATTGTGTATGCTTTTCATTTTTCATGTTGCATTTCACCTCATGTTTGTGTGTTCCCTTGTCCTTACATTGTTTTTCATCTAGGATCTTGAGCTTAGGGGCCAGTGCATCCCCTAGATTCAACATCATCCTATCTCTTCAATGTTTCAATAATCGAACCCTTCTTGTCTTATCCTTACTTTAGTGTGAGCATGAGAATAAGTTCATACCACCACTAAAGTGTGGGCTACATGTAGTATCATAAATTATCACCCTTGACAATTTTACACTAGGTTTAGCTCCCCCTTATGTGCTTAGACCCAATTATATGTTCTTTTCAATGATTTATGACTTTGATTGTGTGAGAATTTTTGCATCCACATTTTGGATCACACTTCGTGATCCATCATCAAGATGAGAGCAGAGCTAAAGGAGAGCAACATTGATTTCTCTCCTTTAGCTCTGCTCTCATCCTGATGATGGATCACAGAGTGTGATCCAAAATGTTGATGCAAAAATTCTCACATAATCAAAGCCATAAATCATTGTAAAGAACATTATGGATTGTGAAAACTTGATATCATTACCCAATTATATGTTTAATTTTCTCATTTTACAATAATCTTCAAAAAATTACAAGTTAAAAATGGAATCAGTTATATGTTTAGTTTTATCATTTTACAATAATCTTAGAAAAATAGAAGTTAGAAATGGAATAAAGAGTTCATTTTTATTTATGGATTCTTAAGGACCCAAAATAGGTCTAGATTAGGGTGCTAGTGTCCTTGTCCAACCTATTTTGGCCCCAATTCAAATATGTTGGTGTTGAAATTCTAACATTTAGAAAATTTTAAAATCATTACTTGGTTGTCGGTAATTAATTTGTGAGAAATTAAATAATTGCATATAAATATACTTCCTTTTCATAATTTCAAAGCCTAACAACTTTGGGAAGCAATCCTAACATTTTGAATTGAGCAATTGAATAGTCAAGAGTAGAATTTGTAGAGTTATAATAACACAATTTTAGTCAAGCATCATGTTAGCAATGCATCAAATTTTATATGAGTTATTTTATGTTTCATGTCTATTTGTTTTGTGAGTACTAAAACTTGAATGATTTCAAATCAATATTCAAATTCTCCTTGAAGATGATGAGTACAATGACTTCAATCCGTCAAGCTAGAATGCAAATATGAGTGGTAAGTTGTAGTAATTGCCAATTATCATTTGTATATCATTTAGCCTCTGTTTGACTAAGGATAAGCTCTCTTTTACATCTTCATATCCATTGTGGAGGTAGAAATACCAAAAAAAGGTTTTCCTTAGAAAATCCCCTATACAAAATAACCCTTTACCCTCTATCTTGTGTGTAGGTTGCATATTTGAAGAAAATTTGGAGAGGGTTGAAGACCTAATTGTTCATTTAAGAATTCAAGTCCTACAAGTTAACAAATTAGGGAGAGTGGGTTTTATAAGTGATAGAAAAAGTTGTGACACTAAATCTAGAGGAGGAGAGTCTACATACAAGGACTAAAATGAGACAAGAATTTTCTTTTGAGTATCTACACTTATAGGTTTAGGGTACCAACACCCTTGTCCAACCATTTCAATTTCAGATTGATATGCTAGGTTCTTTTGTGTCTAAAATCTTTTGTTTTGAATTCTTTTTCTATCTCTCTATTTTATGTTTCAATAGTTCACTACATTTTCATAGTTAGCCTAGGTGCATCTTTTCATTATCAAATTAGATTATTTAACAATCAATTAATTACTATCAACACATGCATCCAAAAGTACTAAAACCTTGATCCACCATTTTTGATCTTTCATTGAGGTTAGTAGCCAAGTGCATGTTTAAGATCAATTTTAGCCCTTTCCCTTGTGATATTGGAAGAAGATTGATT
>VDFB02317405.1:0-20356 GCA_007258455.2 Sequoia sempervirens | reverse complement strand
TTCTATCTTTAATGTTATCTTATAAGAATCTTCCATTGTCATAACTCTATCTAGTGACATCTCTTCTTGAATACTTGATCTCAACTTGTTTATGTATCTTGCAACATTTTCCTTGGTTGCCTCTGAATTTCCACTCCTTATAAGAATTCTATGAAACTCTTTTATTTACTCCTTTACTGTCTTGATTCCTTTCTTCAAGCTTTGCATCTTTTTAAGCAATTCCAGCTTATAGTCTACTAGAATGAACTGCCTCTTCATTTTCTCTACCATTTAATCCCATCTTGTAATCTTCTCTTTTCCTTTTCTTCATCTTTCCAATTGAATTTCTCTCCACCAAATTGAAGCATGTCCCTTCAATTTTTTCTTGGAAAACCTTACTCGGTCTGGGTCTTCAACTTCCTAAAATTCAAAATAATCTTCCATATCATTTATCTAGTCTATCAGTTCTTCTAGATTCAAACTCCCATTAAAGGTAGCAACATCAATACTTGGTTTTTTCCACATTTTTTATAAAACCATTAATGATGGATCTCTTGCAACCATTGTAACTTCCTCTCTTTGCTCAGTATTTAAACTAGCATTCTCTGTGTTCTCATCTTCTTCATCATCACTTTTTGGGTCTCTCATGCTTGCAAATCCTCTCCTTATCTCATTTTTTAAATTTTCAACCTGCCTTCTCAAGGCTCTAAAATCATCATCTCTTACAAAATTATCTCCTCTTCCTCTTCATCTACCATGATGGGCTCCTCTCCCATCCATTTTTTTTCAACACCCACAACATATTCTAGATGCAACTGCCTCTCTTCGGCGGTCTATTACACACTCAATATCTCATTGCTCTGATACCACTAATGTATAAAGAGCTTGAAACACTCGAAAACATCTCTAAAAATCAATTACAAGCTCACAAATTCCTCTTCTAAAATTCTCACAACACAACTAAAACAAAAACAAAATTTTAAAAAAAAATTATGAAAATTTCTTGCACATGGAACCAATGATACACTTTATTAATAAACTCATATTACAATGAAATTTTAGTCACTAATGGATCGAGATATAGTAAATTATCTCCCTACATACAATACATATGCAAATGAAATTCATTCACATCCAAACTATCCTTAGACACGTGAGCATCTACAAAGAGAACCATATCCCAAAACTTTTATTTCATCTACAACTCTTACAAATTCAATCCAGTTGTTCTAGCATCCTCATGGGTTGTTTTAAATCATTCCCAACCTACAAAAAAACCCTCACAGAGAATGCTAATCCTTCCTCTTTCTGTCTCCTTTTTTCTTCAAACTTGCATTGTTGAAGAATTGATTTTTTTTCTCCTTAACTCCTCTTTTCTAGAATTGATTTCTACATTCATTTTTTAGCCTCCTCCAATATGGCATGACCCTTGCTATTTATTCACCTTAAAACCTTCAAAAATTAATTGAAAAGAATTTAAAACCCATATAAAATCCATTCACAATAGCCTTGTAAAGTTAGGAAATTTAGTTTTTTTTTTCTCCTTTTTAACTCTTGAAAAAGCAAAAGTCCATGGAAAGTCTTGGGCATCCATTTCCCACTCCCTAATTTTTAGGGATCAAAATTTAATGTTTTTTAAACTCCCTTATCCATTTTCAATGCATCATAGTGGGTTTTTATTTATTTTTCAATTTTAAATTCTTTATTCTACTTTTTGCTTTTTCACCCCACAAGGCAATTTGTCAAAGTTGCACAAGAAATTAATTGACAAATTAATTTATTTGAAGATAAATATTTATCCATCCCCAACATGTAATCCAAGCCAAAAATATGAAATAGCATCACTCCAAAATTTCCACTCCAAGATTAAGCAAAATAGATTGAAACAAGATTACCACTAGGCCATGGATGCTCCTACATAAATCAATGTTGGTCGTTTCCTTTAAAAAGTGTGACACAACTTTGTGCTTTTAAAAAACCTCTATTTTGTTGCAATAGTGATCGAGCTTGAGTTTGACCTTATAATGTTCCACAATGTTCGTAGAATATAATGTAGATAAAGTAAAATAAGCATGTATTAATTCACTATTTATACATATAACTTTCACACACATATATTTTCACTATATTTTTTTATATCGCTTACTCATATGTTCCCTTATCATGATCATATATCTCTCATATATATTCCTCTTATTCATTTATCCCATTAGCTCTTATTATTATTTATTCCATTTCTTTCTCTCTCACTTTCATTTCCTTATATAACATTGCAATGCATATTTTTCCTTATTATATCTTATTTAGGGATGTTTAGGTACATCTAAGGTTATGTAAGAGCTTTATGCCCCATATATGGGTCCAAATGATATGTACGAAGGTTGTGGGATATTGAACAACCTCTTGTATCCCTCTAGCAAGTATCTTTTACTCATATATATTATACTATAAGGCCTCTAATATATTGTCCAATATTTCACTATCTTATTTTGTGTTCTTTTAGGATGTGGGACTCTTCTTGTATGATACAACAAACCCTTTTATGGTGAAAGTAGGGACTATATTTTCTCATCACAATCTCTTTTTGGTAGAAATGGGGATTGTATATACTCATGTATCATACCAATTATGTTTATCAAACTTGTATGCTAGTGAGTGAATTGGATTAGAGAGGAGACTTGATACCATAGAGGTAAATGCAAAAATGAAGATTAACATGATACATGAGTGTATAGAAATTAACTAGAAGATAACCCATGTAAATAAGTTACTTAAGGTCAAATAAAAATGTGTAAAACACTATGGAAATGATTCAACAAGAACTTTTGACCATCAAACATGAATTAAACTAAGTTAATAGAGGAAATATGTTTAAATAATTTGAGGAAAGAGACAATCCACATAGATCAAACAAATCCCATTAGCAATACCAAGATTGGAGGTCAAATAAAATAGGCTAAAGAAATAATTTAAAGAGGCCAATTAATGGGAAAAAGCAGTAAAAAGAGAAAAAAATAGAACTCATAGAGAAGAAAATAAATTTATAAAAGTGGGAAGAAAAAGACTAGCATGATAAATCTATAAATATAATAATAAAAGGGCTAAAAAAACATGAAGTTCATACAAAATCATTAGCAACCTAATAAAATAATTTCTGGTGGGAATAATTTAAAGGGTATGGCATATCAACCAAACAAGTAAAATTAGAAGAATGGTACAAGAAGGAAGAAGCAAACATGCATGAGTAATCTTGAAAACATAAAAGATAAGTGTTGGAAATAAATATAAAAATGATACAATAATAACTTAAACAATATAATTGTAAATATGAAAAAGGATTCAAGATTAATCCAATATGATGGTATGTGATTAGCACATTCACAATAATAGAATGAAAATAATACTGCAAGTTGAGAAACAAAAGTGACACAAGATATACATGGAGAACCCATTAAAGGAAAAAACTCCACACCTAAAAAGATCCAATGTATTGTATTCGAACACAATGAAATAGGGTTCCACCTTCTAGGAGATGGAACTAGGGTTTAAGGACCTATTTCACTCTAGTTCATTCAAGGAAACCCTAGAGATCTCATCCTAGTGATCAAATTAGGGAAAGAGGTCTATTGTAAGGTATCCTTGGGTGTGATTAATAACGAGGGTTCACCACTAAGAAAGAGCTTAGAAAGAAAGAGATGAAAGTACTATGCAAATCTAACTAAACGACCTAGAAAATAAAACTTGAATTCGGATAACTAAACAACAAGATACGGAAAGGTACCTGGAAGAAAGATGTGGTCAAAACAAGCTCTAAAACCCTAAAATTCTATTGTTTGAAGCTCATTGTGACTCATATGCTAGACTGGAAGATTTAGTCCTAGTCTAGAGTTTTTGGGGAGGAAATGGAATCTCTCAGTGATTGATCTAGATCTTCTAAAAACTAGAAAAAGTGTTGTACTAGGACTCATACACCCAAGGTGGCGATTTAGTCCCATTATTAGGGTTTGGTTGAAACTTGGGTATCCTCTAGTGGTTTGTTGTACTTCTTTGCTACTAGATCTTTGAGTCGAAAAGCTTGAATTCTAGCATGTAGGTGTCTTTTTGAGAAGATGGCAAATTCTTGACAATTATGACAACTTTCTTCAATCTTGCAATTTAGTCTTCAAAGGATCTTTAAGCTCCAAAACACCAAGATCTACAATCACACATGTAGAGAGAGAGGAAAAATGTTGATTTTTTAGTGGATAGGGGTTTTCCTTGGTCAAACCCCATTTTGGTAATCAAACCTTAATGAGAAGTGAAACATGAGTGAAATGAACATGAAACATAAGGTGAAACAATAGAACCTTGCTTGGAACCTTGTAGATCTACAAACAAGCATGAAGTGGCCTCAATGGATGTAGATCTTGATCATGATTCTCGATGAAATATAATGCCTTTGAATAATTGAATTGATTTTGAACAATACATCACAACATTAGCTCAAAACCACATGCATGATGCATCAAGCCTTTGACATGATAATGGATCTTGATTGCTGCAACAAATGATGAAGAAATTTTCCCTTGAATTCCTTAGAAATTATTTTGAATACTCTATAATGCTCTTGTGAATTCTTAGGATGCTTGACTTTTGATTTCTAGGTGAAATAATGATTTGAAACTTTGTTTATATAGGCATTCCATCTAATTTATCATTTATTAATGCCGATATTCATAAAATTTGAATTCAAAACCCTGATTTCTCTCTCAAAACCCTAAAAGGGGCCAAATGGGACTCATATATATAGGTACCATCTGGGAGGGACTCATATGCCCAAGGTGTTGTATGGGTCCCACCATAGCTTTTCGGGATGAAGAAATGTTGGGGGGTTAGAATATTAAGTGTATTTATTAACTATGTCAAGATTTCGGTTGAAATAAGCCTTGTGATGAATAATAAAGGGTCCTAAGGGCCTATGAATGATGATGTGAAGGCCATAAATGCAAGAGAGCCTAAAACTTAGTGTAAAGGTGTAAATAAATACACTTTACAGCACTAAATAAGGAAAAAATAGGTCTATTTATCTTAAAAGGGCCCCAAACTTAATGTGTATGTGTAAAACACATTACAACACAAAATCAAGGAAACATTAGGTTCATTTTTATATTAATTATTCCCAAATTAAGTGTGAAAAAGGGATATTTTTCCTACACTATAGTATTAATTCTTCAGAAAAATTACATCAACACAATTTCTCTCTTTGAATTTTGGCAGCACTTTATTACTTCATCATCCTACAAAACAACTCATGAAAATACTATCTTAAGGCACCAATTTATAGAAGAGATAGAGGTGATAATACCATTGTGGTATCTCAAAAAAAGTGGTAAACCACATGCACCAAACCATGTAAACAAGATAAATTACAATAAACCATCACAACACCTTTACATGGGTGTCTAGCCCATAACCAATCAAATTTGGTCAATATCAATTTATTCATAACTCCTCAATGGCTTTGATTGCTAAAAAATAGGATATGAAACAACATACAAGATATGGCACCCCAACATGAGTTGACATGAAATTACACACCACAAAATGCAATTCAAAGTGGTCCCCACTCTAATATTGATGTCTTTAAGAAAAATATTCCTCCATTACTCTTTGTAACCGCCACCAACATGTGTCAACCTCTATGGAATGCAATTACCATTTATCATAGGAAATATATATTAAATATTTTAACTCTCATGTCCCCTAGAAATTTTTCCAAGGAACATGGAGACACATGAAAATGACTTATGAATGGAATGTTAATATCACCTATTCTAACAATAATAATAAACTATTAAGAAATAAAATGTTTCTCAAATGAACACTATTTAACATAGATGTAGATTTAACTCTAGCACAACTAGAAGAAAGGAGTGAATCAAATAAATTTTTAACAACAAAAAATGAGGAAATAAAATTGGTTATATAAGGAAAAATACAATTCAATGAAAAAAACACATGGAAAATAGGAAGGTAGGGTCTTTTAGGAGCACATTAAATTGGTAGGCTAGAATTATAAAGGCTTCTCTTAGAGGAGTGTTCCTAGTTTAGAGCCCATATTATAGGGAAATGACTTTATTGTCCTTGTCTTTGAAGATATGAATGTGAGGGATAGAAATATTTAAACAATCAAAGTTATAAGAAGGCATCAATTTAGAATGAACTAGAAAAAAATAGCAAAGGGAATGGGGGAGTGGCAATTTTAGTAAGATAATTGTAGGGAGGAATCATAAAAGTAGAAAAGGGAAACCCATGCAATCAATAAATAAAGATGAAGATAATGGATGAGTAATCTACAATTTAAATTTTTTAATGTTAAGTCAAAGTGTGGTTGACCATGGGTCTAACCCCACACATCAGCTCATATGGATCCTCCTTAACATTGATAATCACTCCTTTGGGATTATTAATGTTTATGCTTCTAATGATGTTGTGGAATGCTCTTTGCTTTGGCATTGGATTGTTGATTCATTGCTAGTTTGTACTTCGTTATTGTGTGGGGATTTCAATATGGTTAGATGGTGTATGATAAAGATGTCACTTTTCCATTCAGATCAATAAGTAGCAAACAGGAGGCATGGTTTTACATGCGTAATAAATTGGGGCTCTTTGATCCCAATATTGGTCACTACCATTCTCATTCCCTCAAGCACACTTGGTGTAATTACCAGACTAGCTCTAATAGGATATTTAAGCGCCTTGATTGTGCCATGATCTCAGATCAATCTTTCTTCTCTTTTGACAGCTCTTCACTCCTAGTTAAGTCGTTAGTTGATGTAACATTTTTAGATCATTTCCCCATTTATTTTTGCATTGAATGGGAGACAAGACATCCTCAAGCTTGCAAGACATAGTTTTTTTAAACACGTCTTTGCTTTGTCATTAGCCCACATTGGCCCACATTCATAGGGTATGGAATTTGGAGTGTAGGCCATCTCATAATACAAGCTGGATTAATTGGTGGAATGATGCTATCACTCGTATGGCTAGATTTCTCCACATTTATGGATGACAATTGGAAATTTTTTTCCAATGGTCATATGAGGCTACCACAGCTGACCTGTGCTCAACTATCGAGGCTCTGATGGCTAGCCCTTTTTCCCCATCATTGCAAGTTAGGGTGGCAGATTAAGACACAAAAAGCAAGTTATAGATAATTATGCTACCAAAGGTACGTAAATCAAAGCCAGATTGCATTGGTTAAAAATTGGCGACTGTGCCTCTAAGGAGTTTTTTCTAGCCCTACGTGCTAAGCACCCTTCTCCTGGAATCAAAAAAATTAAAGAAGGAACCTAGGTGCTTTCTGGGCTGCCTGATATTCTCTAGGCCTTTTTTTAGCATTATGAACAAGTTTTCACTACTCAGTAGTATACACCAGAGCGACAACAAGCCCTTCAGGATTTTCTTGTTGTTGATCCAAATAGGCTATGTTCAGCCCAAAAAGTTTTTTGCTAGAAATTTCTCACAATTGAAGACTTGAAGGAAGTCATTCATACCATGGAGGATGACAAGGCCCTGAGTGTTGATGGTTTCTCTTATGAATTTTACAAGGCCCTTTGGGACTGTGTTGGGCAAGACTTACATAAATTCTATCTTGAGGCTTTTCATTCCAAAACCCTAGGTAATATAATTAATAAAGGAAATATTAATTCATACCTAAGCTTGGAGATCCCAAGGATATCTACAACTAACAGACTATCACGCTCCTCAATGTCTCTTACAAAATCATACCTAAAGCTTTGGCTCTAAAGATCTGCCATCTTTTGCCTCAAATTGTGCACCTAGAGCAAACTAGTTTTATTAAATCCATATTTATTTTGGATAGCATTATTGTTGTGTGGGAAGGTATGGAGTGGGCCAGGCATTCGGACTAGAAAGCCATTTTTCTCAAAATTGATTTTGCTAAAGCCTATGACTACATTGAGTGGCCTTTCATTCTTGCCATGTTGAAAGCCTTGGGGTTTGGGCCTAACTTCATTCAGATCATCCAAATGATTTCCTCAAGTGCCTCTGCTTGTATCACCACCAATATTTTTCCTTTGGTTTATTTTTCTCCATTCAGAAAGGATGCTCGCTTGCTCCTTCTCTTTATGTGCTTGTCAAAAGATTCGGCTATTTGCTGATAAATGTGGTTTCTCAATAGTGTGTTCGAGGCATTGCCCTATCTAACTCCCAAGCTCAAATTGTTAATGGCCATTTTTTTTATGACTCTTTCCTCACCCTTCTGGAGGAAGAGAATAATATTAAGGCGGCTCTTGAATGTCTTAACATTTTTTATCTTTCATCTAGCTCTACCATTAATGGTATTAAAATTTTTTCTATAGGAAATATATTCTACCCACTCCTCACTGGTTTCAGTAGTATGGTTGGAAATGGATTGGGCCAGGGGAAATATTTCGGTTTCTGGGTATTCCCTTCACCTTCCAGGATTCTCCAACTAAGTTGTGGCAAGTTGTTCTCTCCAAGATTGAGAAAAAGTTGGCCTATTGAATTACCAAGCCTCTTTCTCTAGGATGGAAATTCCAAGTCTGCTCTAAGATCTTGGTTGCTACACACATTTATTACTCCTCTTGTTGGGCTCCTTCGAAAGTTGCCTATTCCAAGCTTGCAAAACTACTTCAGGACTTTCTTTGGGCCTTTGTGAAGTCCCATAGATGGTTTCACCTCATTGCTTGGGAGTTATGTTGTCTACCGAGAGACTCTGGAGGTCTTGGACTACTCTCCACTCAATGACAAGGAACCACCTTGTGTGTGAAATGGATAATTAGAGCCCTTACTAGAGATGGAGCCTAAAAAAATCTCTTCAACCATTGCATCCAATCCAACTTTCATATTCACAGACCCAACTAGAAGGGGATTAGCTTTCTAACCCTTTTGGTTATGAGGGAACTAGTCCAAATTGTGGGAACTTTCAAGGCCAAGAGCATTTGGAGAGCCTGGGAAGCAGTTAATCCTTGGCTCTGCTAGTCTGGCTCTAGATTCCATGATGGGCTTTCACTCAATCAACAAAATGTTTGGTGGTTGCCCCTTTTTTCTAGTAATGGTCAGTTGTTGGCCAAATCACCTTGGCTTAAGGAACTAAGGTTCCACAAGAAAGGCATTCAGACTTTGCAGCATGTGTTTCACAAACCCACAATGCACATTATTCCATGGGAAGATTTTTTGTGCTCTCTATAGTCTTCAAAACCAAGACTGTGATACTTATGATGGTCTAGTGAATGCTATTCTTGTTGATATGCTTCATAAGGTGGGAATTTGTGGGTCCAACCCCTAGTGGAAGGACTAGAAGTGATACCCAAACACCCCTTTTAGGAATTACAAGTTGCGGCTTGGTTATATGTGGCAATCACTACATTCTCCAATGATTGAAAGTTTAAACTAGAGGTGACTTCTTCAATCCTCCACTCATGTCTGGTGAAAAGGATTCTCTACACTTGGTCTACAAGTGTTGAGCTAAAACTTGCCCACTTTGCTTGGTGTATTATTTTCCAAGGCTTACCTATGGGGTCTTAGCTTGTTCACTTGGGGGTCCAGGACCCTCAGTGCCCTTTTTGTGGGTAAGCTGAGTCTTTTAAGCATCTTGTTTGGTTTTGTACTAGAGTTCAGTAGTTTTGGAATTAGATTCATGACTTCTTTCGGCCTTTCAAATCGGATCCCTTCTCTTAGCACATGGTTTTGTTGGGAGATTCACCCGGACTTCCTACTAAATATACCCAACTTTGGCACACTTTCAAGGTGGAAATCCTTTTCAATATCTAGAAAGATAGAAATTCCTACATATTTTCTCACACCCAAATGGATAAAAATGTTTCTTTGTATTCTAAAGCTATTATTTTCTCTAACATGCTTTTGCAAATTCAAGTTCAAGCAAACAAAGTTGTACTTGAGGTGGCTCACCTTCATGTGCTTCTAGATCATTAGGGCAATGCCTCGTGTATTGTGGCTCAAGTTCCCACTTTTCCCACTTCCTCTCATGGTTAGTTTCCCTCTTCGGGCCAACAGCGGAATGGCTTTGCTCACCCCCACTCTCAACCTCCTCTTTAGTGTGGTTCCTAGCCTCCTCGATGGTCTCGTTCTCCTCCTTTGTGGGCTGGCTAGGGGTGGCCTTATGGAGGAGAGACTGGGAGCACCGATGGTAGTTCTAGATTTCCCTTTGATAATACTCATAGTAGTGGCTCTAGTTGGCCAAACTCTAGCAAATGTTTTCCACGTCTAGCACTTGCAATCTCGCCCTAGCACAAGGAAATGTAAGATAAAGAAAAATAAAAAGAAGTTGATGATGGTTGGGGTCCTCCTCCTAATGTCACTCTAGACCCCATTGATGTATGGGTGAAGAAAATGGATGACAAAGACCCTCCTAGATCTGCTAGTACTTCTTTGGCCACTTAATGGCCCTTTTTTATGTTTGTAATCATGGACTTTTGGGCTAGGCCCATGTGACTAGTTGTTTTTTGGATTTCTAGGCGTTCCCATATGAATCTCGAGGTGTGCCTTCTTACCACCCACCTTTTTTTTTGTGAATATTTATTTTAATTTTCATAATTAATTTAGATTAGTGCCTATTCATAAAAATAAAAATAAAAATCATGACTCAAAATCAAATAATAACGATAATCTATATAAGGAGAACCCATTTGTAAATTTTAGGAATAGGAGCTAATAGTGAGCTCAAATACCCTAGGATCACTCGAAAAACCAAAGATAACATTCCACAAGAGAGTATGGAAAGAGAATAAATTTTTTGATTATGGATGCAATATTGATACGACTTGATACAATATGATACATGAGGCCTTGCTTATATAGGAAAGGTGAGATAAGATTAGAAAAGATCGTGACAAGTGTCTTAATCCTATGATATGAGATACAAAAAGTAAATAAAAAGATAAGATAATATAATATCTTATGAAAACTAGAGACTTCTAGAAATATTCTTGGACCCCTAAGTAAACATGTAAACATGTGTGAATAGGACCTACTAGGTGAACTAGCTAGGTAATATACCTCATTCAAACCAACACCCACACTAAAGTGAAACTTAGGGAGAAGTAAATAAATGCAAGAGTGCAAAGATGATATAAATAAGAAAGAATGCAAGGATGAGTCTTAGCTACTAGTACATGTTAGGTAACTATTTACGAATCATCTCTCTCAAAGAGATTAAAGGAGAAAAACCTTGTGGGAAAAAATCCTATATAAAAGAGCATGCAAGAAAGCAATCATGTACAAGTGATGAGAGAAGTGATGAATGGAGGACTCAACATGACCTCCCAAGGAATAAATCCATCAAAAATATATAATAGATATCCTCTCCATAGGAAATAAAGAGTGAGACTACAGATTCTCCAATAATGAAGTAGCTATTTTGTGGAATGGAGAATGATCGGAGACAAAATATAACTCAATGATTGCAAACAACACACCTCCCCTTAGGAAGGAACAAGTCTAATGGTGGATGTAGAAGAAACTACAACTCCAAGAAGAGAGATGAGGGAAGGATTCTCATGTTGGATGTCTCTAAAAACCGGTCAAGTGTATCCATGGTAGAGAATGCCATAGTAAAATTAGGTTCTGCACCAATCAAATAATATGACAAATCAAGACTGTGGAAACTCATGAGTAACAATATCCAAAGAAAATGATAGTTTGACAATAATAGTACAATAATTGTCATCAAAGAGGAGAGGTAACCCCTCAAATGTGTTGGCATATGGTGACTAATCATGCAAATAATGTACACTCTTTACGTATCCTCACTGGGGTTCGTAACACATCAAGGTTTTTTCTTGTTAACATGTCAAGCTTTTCCTACTAACATGTCAAATGAAAAAAATGAATTTGTAAAGCCCTAATTCTAGAAGCTTCCAAAAATCTTGTTATAAGAAGCTAGTATGTATGTTGTGGTATTGTATTCATGAGATTGTAATCTATTTTACACTGGATAATAAAATCATTGGGTTGATGAGTTTATGTGGATGTAGCCCATATTGGGTGAATCATGTTAAATTTCTATGTTGATTTCTTTTGTGTTATTCTTCATTGTTATTTCTAAGCTATTTAATTTGCATATAAATGTTAATGTTTATTGCTCTAATCTTTCTAAATCCTAACAACTGGTATCAGAGCCATGTGTATTTCAATTGATTGGTAGGAAACCTCTAGATTTGAGTGCGCGCAATGGAAGAAGGAAAAGTCAAGGTTGAAAAGTTCAACAACTAGAATTATCAATTATGGAAGATGCAAATGGAAGATCATTTTTATCAAAAGGATCTATGGCAGCTATTGCAAGGAAAATCAAAGAAATATGCTATGATTTCCAATGAAGAATGGGAGATTTTGGATAGAAAGGCACTAGGAACCATTTGGTTGTGCCTAGCACCATCTATGGCATTCAGTATAACATAAGCAAAGACATAGAGGATCTAATGATAGCTTTGGCTAAATTATATGAAAAACCCTCAACCTCAAATAAGGTATTTCTCATGAAGCATCTATTTAATCTAAAAATGATTGAAGGTAGATCTATGACAGATCATTTAAATGAGTTTAATACGATTACTAGTCAGTTAACTTCTATAAAAATGAATTTTGATGAAGAGGTGAGGGCTCTCTTGGTTTTATGTTCTTTTCCAAAAAATTTAAATAGCTTGGTAATGGTTGTAAGTAACTTTGTCTCTGGTTTAAATACATTGAAACTTGCTGATGTTGTTGGTGTTATCCTTAGCGAGGAAATGCAATGGAAAAGCATAGGTGAGAGTTTAATGTTGGGTAATTCTTTGACTATAGAGAAGAAGGGAAGAACAAAGGAGAGAGGAAAAATCCCTATAAATCATGGGAAGTCACAAGGGAAGTCAAAGAAAGGCAGATCTAAATTCAGAAGAAGAATGGATTGTTGGCACTGTGGAAAGCCAAGACACTTGAAGAAGGATAGTTGGTCTCAAAAGAGAAAAAAAGGAGACAGATGACATGTTGACAGTAAGGAAGCTAATGTTGCAAGTAATAAATTGCAGGATGCTTTAATTTTGTGTTTAGATAATGTTAATGATTCTTGGGGCTTCATTTCATGCCACACCCCATAGGAAATATTTTTTAGATTATGTTCAAGGTGATTTTGGATAGGTATATTTGGGTGATGATGGACCCTATCAAATTTTTGGAAAAGGAAAGATAAAAATCAAGTTGCGGAATGGAAATGAATGGTTGCTACAGGAGGTAAGGAATGTTACAAATTTGAGAAGGAATTTAATTTCTGTAGGAAAACTAGGTAATGAAGGTTGCATAGTTACCTTTTCAAAAAAAGTTTGGAAGGTTAGTAAAGGTGCATTAGTAGTAGCTAAAGGTGAAAAGGTAGGCACATTGTATTTGTGTACTGGTAATACTTATTCTACCTTAGCTGCTATAAAAATGGTTGCTATAAAGACAATTATAGCACATGTTGTAAGGATAGAAACAAAAGTGTGGCACCATAGACTTGGGCACATGAGTGAGAAAGGGATGAAGATCCTTCACTCGAGAAAGTTGCTACCAGGTCTAAAGAAGATTGACTTGAAGTTATGCGAAAATTGTGTTTATGAAAAACAAAAAAGAGTCTGATTTCTCCAAGTTGGGAAAGAGAAGAAGAGTGAGAAATTAGAGCTTGTTGATTTAGATGTATAGGGACCAACTCAGGTATCATCTTTTGGTGGATCTTGTTATTATGTTACTTTTATTGATGATGCAACTAGGAAAAAATGGGTGTATTTCCTAAAACAAAAATCATAATTATTTGAAACTTTTAAAAAGTGGAAAGTTCTGGTTGAGAATGAGACAAGAAAAAAATTGAAGTGCCTCAGATCTAGTAATGGAGATGAGTATTGCAGTAGAGTATTTGAAAATTATTGTTCATACAATGGAATCCATAGGTAGAAAGTGGTTCTTGGAATCCCACAAGAAAATGGTGTGTCTGAGAGGATGAATAGGACCATTATGGAGCATGCAAGGAGCATGAGATTGCATGGTAGACTACCCTTACACATTTGGGTAGATATTGTACATACTGATGTTTATTTAATAAATAGGGGACCTTCAAATCCTTTGGTTGGTGGAATTCTAGAGGCATGGATGGGTAAAAATGTAAACTATTCATTTTTTAACGCCTTTGGTTGAAGCTTTTTTCTATGTTGATATTGAAAATAGAACCAAGCTTGAGGCTAAGTCTAAAAAATGTACCTTCATTGGATATGGAGTAGATGAATTTGGTTATTGATTATAGGATTATGAAAATCATAAAATCATTAAGATTAGAGATGTTATATTCAATGAGAAGGTCATGTATAAGGATCAGTTGCAGGAAAAGATGCATGAATAGGCCAAAAGGGAATATATGGTGTTGGATGAAATTCTAGAAAATAAAATGTCACTAGTACCTAATACTCAGCAACAACAAGCTATCCCATAGACTCTTACAAGTGTTATACATTCTACAAGGATAAATAGACCTCCAAAAATATTTTCTCCATTGTTATATTCTATATTATTAACTAATTCTAGTGAACCTAGAGGTTATGAAGAAGCAATGCAAGTAGATACAAAAAAAGCAATGGGAGCTAGAGATGAAAGAGGAAATGGATTCCTTACTACATAATAGGACTTAAGACTTAGTCCAATTGACTATAGGTAAAAGAGCATTTCCAAATAAATGGGTTTATAGGTTGAAGGACGAAGATGGAGGCAAGAAAAGATATAAGGCCAAACTTGTGGTAAAAAGTTTTGCACAAAAAAAAGGTATAGATTTTGATGAAATATTTTCCCCAATTGTAAAGATGACTTATATTAGAACTATTATAAGTCTTGTGGTTGTAAAAATTTTGCATCTTAAATAGCTAGATGTGAAACCAACATTTATCCATGGGGATTTGGAAGAGGAAATATACATGTAGCAACCACAAGGATATGAGGTCAAGGGTAAGGAGGAATTTATGTGCAGGTTAAAGAAGAGTTTGTATGGCCTGAAGCAAGCACCTTGAAATGGTATTTGAAATTTGATATTTTTATGGCTTAACAAGGTTACAAAAGATGTCATTTTGATTATTGTGTTTATTTTAAGAAATTTGGTAATGGAAGCTATATTATCCTATTGCTTTATGTTGATGACATGCTTGTTGTCAGGTCTAAAATGCAACATATTAATGAACTTAAGCAAAAATTAGCAATTTTTTTTGCTATGAAGGATTTGGGTGTATCAAAATAAATCCTTGGTATGAGGATCACACAAGACAGGAAAAATAAAAAATTATTTTTGTCTCAAAGTGAGTATGTAGAGAAGGTGTTGAAAAGGTTTAACATGTAGAATGCAAGAGCAGTTAGTACACCTTTGCCTAGTCATTTTAAGTTGACTAAGGAGATGCGTCCAAAGACATAAGAGGAGTAAGAAAAAATGTCTAAGATACCACATGCATCAATAGTCAGTAGCTTGATGTATGCAATGGTATACACAAGGCTAGATATTGTACATGCAGTGGGATTTGTGAGCAGGTATATGAGCAATCCGAGAATGGAACATTGGAATGTGATAAAATGGATTCTTTGATCTTTGAGAGGTACTACTTCAAAGAAACTATGTTTTGGAGGAACAAATTCTACTCTAAAAGGATATGCTGACTATGATTTGGCAGGTGATATTGATAGCAAGAGGAGTACTACAAGATATATTTTTACTAAAAGAGGTACTACAGTCAGTTGGATTTCAAGACTACAAAAGTTTGTTGCACTTTCAACCACTAAAGTTGAGTATGTTGTTGCTATGGAAGCTAGCAATGAGATGATTTGGTTACAATGTTTTCTAAAGGAATTGGGACAATGACAAGAAGATAGCCCTTTATACACTGATAGCTAGAGTGTCATTCATCTTGATAAGAATTCAACTCTGTATTCAAAAACTAAGCACATATAGCTCAAATACCACTTCATCCAGTCAGTTTTGGAGGATGGATAGTTGAAGCTGGAGAAAATTAACACAAGTAAGAATCCTAAAGATATGTTCACAAAGGTAGTTACATAGGAGAAACTTATTTCCTCATCAATTTTCATTGGCCTTCATGACTAATAATGGTGGACATAAGAAACCAGCCAGACCTGTAATCTAGTGGGAGCTGCAAGTGCATCAATGTCATCTAGGATTAGTCTCTAAGTGGGAGATTGTTTGGTGTGGAGCCTGATCAGTCTCCAAGTGGGAGATTGTTGGTATGTGGTGACTAATCATGCAAATAATGTACACTCTTTACATATGCAAAAAAATTTGTTAACATGTCAAGGTTTTTTCCTGTTAACATATCAAGGTTTTCCTACTAACACATCAAATTAAAAAAAATGAATTTATAAAACCCTAATTCTAGAAGCTTCCAAAAATCTTGTTATAAGTGGTTGGGATGTATGTTGCAATATTGTATTCATGAGATTGTAATCTATTTTTCATTGTATAATAAAATCATTGGGTGACTGAGTTTCTATGGATGTAGCCCATATTGGGTGAACCACGTTAAATTTCTATGTTGATCTCTTTTGTGTTATTCTTCATTGTTATTTCTAGGCTATTTAATCTGCATATAATTGTTAATGTTTATTACTCCAATCTGTCTGAATCCTAACACAAATGTTCCCTTCAAATTTTTAATATGAGATTCACAAAATAAATCTGATACACCTATCAAATTCTCATCTCACAAAGCTGAATTTGAAAAACTATAATGGTCTTGCTAAGTAGGAATGATGGGAGTCTCAATCAATGGTTTTGCATAAGAAATCAATAAAGGTGAAGGGTAAACATTTGTTTTTGAAGGAGTAGAAGGATAATTTGAAGAAACCTCATCAACCTCAAGGCAAGTGCAAGAAGTTCTATGTCCATTTTTTGGCCAAAAAGAGGAAGTGGCAGTATTTTCCAGAAAAATCAAATTTTGTCATAGTTGGACTAAATATTTGAAGCACTTGCACATAGAATCTTAAAAATGTCTAATAATATTAAATTTAGAATTTTGAGTCTAGTTTTCAAATATGTAATTTACTTTAATACCTAGATAATACAAATATTTTTTTATAGGCTTGTATAACAACCACTTTTAAAAGTCACATTTTTAGGACCCTAAATGCATGTGTACGATCGACATAATTTGACCTAAATAAAATTATTTTTCTATTTACTTTTGGGAAAATATGTGTATTATATTGAATATTGATGCTCAAATATTATTTTTATAAAAAAATTCAAAATATTTTTTTAATTAATTTTTTATTGGCCCTAAATGTGGTTTTTGAAAATCTCTCATGTACGACCAACATAATTTTATCTAAACTAATCATAAAATGATTTATTTTTCATTGTGTAAAGAATGATGTCTAGATTGATGTCATGTAATTTTAAAATATATATAAATTAAAATTTATTAAAAAATGCTAAAACTTGACATTTCAAGTTTATGGATTAGCTTCATCATAAGTTGATTAATTATTAGAAAAACAAGTCAAACCATAAAAAAAAAAATTACATATTTGAAAACTACACATTGCCATCTATAATAGGTTTTAATTTCATAAAAAATATAAGAAAAGTCATCAACCATATTGGTAAAGTTGCTAATCTTGACTTATAGTTGTGGGTCCAATGCTAAGGGTTGGGTTTCCATACCTTTATCAAGCCTAAAACTAGACAAAAAATGTTAGTAGGGATTTCAAACTTTTAAGAATGGGTACCCATTTTAAAACGGGTATCTATTCTAGAAATAGAATTGGCACTTATTTTAAAGTAGGTATCTATTCTAGAAATAGAATTTGTAACCATTTTAAATGAGCTTGTCGATATTTTTTTTAAATACCTTTTGAAAATAGATACCCATTATGAAATGAGTGTACATTCATAATGGGTAACCATTTTGAACGTGTACCTGTTTAGGCTCAAGTTCTCATTCTTGTTGGGACAATTTTTTGGCTAACACTTCCCCTAGAAGTGGACCCAAATTCTTGCTTCTACCTCTCATCATCTAAAGATTTAAAGTGCTCCATAAAACCAAATTCCTTACAAGTACCAAATTCATATGATATGTCATTTGAATCCTCAAGAGATACAAGATATTTTGAAATAGGATCATTTGGGAATGGTTATGTATTGTGATCTCTATATATCTCCAAAATTTTGATCCTAAGATCACGAGAACACCTAATATGTGAAATGGAATTCAAAGTGTCAAAATCAACATGTAAACCAATCACTTTTAGGGCATATTCCTTTTTAGCTATTAAAACAAATTTCTTGCAAGGAGTACTTGGTTGGGGGATAAGACCATACAAATGCAGAAAAATATGAAGCCAATTGAATCAAAATGTCATATCTCCATTGATCAGATTAAATGAAATGAAAAACCCATAATGAACTAAGATAGATCTCCAAATTTAAAAAGACATCTTCAATAACAATTAAAAAATTCCAAATATGATGAATACTAAAAATGAATCCCCCCAAAATATAGAACTTCCCCAAGTGTCAAGATCTCTAAGTAATCAATTATAATGGGATATTGGAGAAAAATGAATAAAGTGAACTTAGGGATGAATCTAGAAAAGTTCATAAATGGTTGGATAGATCTCATGAATACCTTTCTAATACCATAAGAATCACAAAAATAAAATATCTAAGAAAAAAATTATGAGCGTGGAGGTCCAAATGGAGATCTAACTTCAAACAAAAATAGAATTTAATGATTGAAAAATATGATGATGAGACCTATATCATTGGAAAGTGCTCAGAAGTAGATTTTTGACGATATCAAGTTTGCAAATTTTCAACACCAAAATGAAAATTTATGGAATTTAAAAAAAAAATTCCCAACTAGGGGATCAAAGGGAAAATGTTGGTCCCCTAGGGGTTGGCCAACAATTCCCAATGTGACCAACTATTGAGTAGATAAGCAATTAGGGATTAAAATAAAACCTTTGCCACCAACAACAATGAGTGAGTGAAGTAGTGACACATGATGACATAGATTTTTCATAGGTGATGGAATATTCCATCAAGATGTTGATTCTATAGATTTTACAAAAAATGTCTACATACAACCTATATGATCTTCAATACAATATGAATATGTATAATTGCATGGACAAATTTTCTACCAAACACCTAAAACCATAAAAAAAAAATACCATTTTTTTACCAAAATATCAAGTGTTGTAAATGAAAATAGGGATATTTGGGTCTTCTAGACTTAGTGGTGAGGTTTGTTTTTCCCTAAAGTGCACCTTGCAAAAGGTCCTACTTGAATCACCCTTAGATCTAAGAAGGGTTTTGTAGATCTAGTGCTCTAATACCATGTAGGAGATGATAATGAGCTTGCATACCCTAGGATCACCTATAAAACCAAAGATACCCTTCCACAAGAGAGTATGGAAAGAGAATATCTTGCTTTATTATGGATGCAACAATGATATAACTTTATAAAATATGATAAATGAGGCCTTGCTTGTATAGGCAAGGTGGGATATAATATTTAGACAATGAAAAGTGTCTTAATAATATGACATAAGACTCAAAAAGTAAATGACAAGAAAAGATAAGGTAATATCATATGATAACTAGAGACCGATATAAAGATTCCTAGACCCCTAAGTAAACTTAACATGTGAACATGTGTGAATAGGACCTACTAGATGAACTAGTTCAGTAATATACCTTGTTTACATCGACAAAAGGGGCATTAATATATAGTCATATAGGAAAGGTCATTTTAATATGACATATTTGTTACACACATAGGACAATTGAGAGGGGGGATGAATCAATTGTGCATTAAAACCTTCAAAACCTTATTAAGTTTCATCATGAATGTAAGAAAATGATACAACACATCCACAATCATTCACAATAGGGCACTATATTTTTTATGTGGAAAACCATAAAATGGAAAAACCACAGTGAGGATTAACTCACTATATGAAAACCAAAACTAATTACAAGAGGCTTATGGCCTAGGGTTCACTGCCCACAGGGATTCATTGTTTAGAAAGAAAAAGGCTCATTGCCAAGGGCTCACTACCCAAGAAGATCACTTCTTCTAGATTATAAAGAAATAGTTAAGAGGAGTTTCAATGCCTTATCTAGCAACTGGAGAAACCATCACAATATACCTTTACCATCTGAAACCTTCATCTCATGCTTCCAACAACTTCTAGTACACTAAAATTCACACACCTTATGTGTTGCTTTCAGTAGTCTTAGGAATTCCTTCTCACACTCTAATCTCAATAAAAAATCACACATACATCATTCCATGCTACATTCATCTCCAAATATTTTAACTTGCATATATATCTT